>JAQZBX010012700.1:17581-40962 GCA_029593785.1 Cabassous unicinctus | reverse complement strand
TTTTTTTTTTTTTTTTTTCCTGTTTGTTTTTGTTTTAGACTGAGTACAGAGTCTTAAAGAACAGGCAGATATCTTTCAGCTATCTAAAGCCGTACCAATGTACGGTAAACCAGAAAAACAGCTGTCCAGGGTTCTTGTGGGACCATCAGTTAGATCCTAAGAAGACACTTCCTGGCCCCACAAGCAAAATGAAACAAAAGAAACAAAACCTTTAATAATGCTCGTGAACACGCCCCTGCTTCACTCTCAGGATCTCGGTGTGGATAAGTAGTACAACATAAAGGTCCATGTGATGTCAGTTATTTTATGGTCAAAGTTTAGCAATGCCCAGGTCACCCCTACAGTGTGGCTAGTTTATATCAACCATCAGAACTCAGTGCCGAGTGGTAGTTTATGTGGAACTTTGTAGGAACATAGATTGATTTAAAAAGCAAATGACCCTAATAAAATAATAATGTCTGATTCATTGCAAAAGCCATATCGTCTTCATTTGACCTATTTCATGGTGCAGGAAAAGTTCTCTTTAAGATTTCCATTAGTAAGCCCTTCTTGGTCATACTCATGCCTACTTATTGGGTACCATATCCTACCACTTTCTCTTGCATATGCAGTGTACCCACTCATCAGGCTTCCTCTTTCCTCCATGACTTTGCACATGACATTCTTCTGCCTGAAGTGTCCTCCTTCAAGTTTCAGCTCAGTTATTTCTTCTGCACAATGTCTCCTAACCACCCCCCCCACACACACACACACACCTTCCTATGGCCCTACACTCCCTCCTCCATGGATCTGGGTCTTTAGCAGGCACTACCGAACCCAATAAAGAACTCTAGCATGGCCATTATCAGGCAAGAGCCAGGGAGACTTAGCCTGTGCAGAGGGGCAGGCTTAATATTCTTCCAGAAAGAGTATATGGTTGTCTGTCTCTCCTGGCAGGCGATTCCTCCTGCTCTCTGTACTGCAGAGACCTGTGTTCAACATTTCCTCTACACAGGAACTCTAAATTCTTTCCTCTGCAACTTTCCTCTCCATGGAAAGAGTTCCTGGTTCCTTTTGCTCGGTAGCTGTGGTAATGGCATCAGATCAAAAGAATCCTTACTGCAGAGACATATTAGAATACAGTTGTCTGGAAAGAATGCTCTAATTGCCCCCCCACACACACCTCTCCCCTCTTTCCCCTCCTCTTTTATCAACAAATTAACATCCTATGCATTAAACCTTCAGCCCATGAATAATCAGTACCAAAGCAAAGGTTTCTTTTTAAACTATGTGTACGAAACAAAGAACTGTATTTATGAGTGTGTTGTGTAGCATTTAGGAAGGAGCCCTAAAGATGCTTATGTATGTTAATATATGTTCATTAATTTTCTCCAACACCTGCACTCAATGAGCAACCCCAGGCCTTACATAATTTTTAGATGCCCTGCTTTCTCTTCACTTGCCCTCCCCCAGAGGATTATGACATTCAGTGGCAGGGTAAGAAAAGTAGATGCTCTCTACTTTTCAAGAGAAAACCTTGCAAACACATTGGCTTCAGAGGCATGGTTATTTGGATAGACTTCTTTGTTAAAAGAGCTTCAGGTGGAGGAAGGTAGAGAACACAAAGCGAGGAAGCAATGCGCATGAATTGAAAACTAGCCTATAAAACCGATACACCGAGCCCTCGTGACTATTAATTCATTAATGCTTGAAACCACCATTGCATTGTTTTCTTGTAATTATACACACCTCATACACTTGCTTTTGAAGACATTAATTGCATGATTAGTTTTATGATTTCTTCTGATTACCAATTAAGTTACCTTTTTTTTTTTTTTGGTATTTCATACATACCATTAGACTTTATAGTGCAGCTTTTTTAATTTCTCACCTAGCAGGGGTTCTCACACATTTGAAGGCTACATTATCCACTCAATAAACAGAGAGAGTTTAATTTTCTGCGTAAAGTATTGGTGTGGACTTGGAAAGATGATGTTTCAGATATTATGCTATCAAGAGTGACATTTAATTTTACAGGGGGAAAAATCTTGTTTTTCACTGTCATAACGATGTTCACAGAGCATGATTTTAAAGATGTGTGGAGACCAAATCAAATGATTCTGTGTCTGTTGACTTGGATGGAGTTGTCACATCTCGCATGTCTGAAAAAGATAAAACCAGGCACTCCACTATTTATTCCTATTTGTTAATATGTTTCATTTACTTATGTACTGTCTCTTTCCCAAAAAGAGTTTGAAACCTTTTGGTGCTGTTCAGTTTCCTATGCAGGAGTTTTATGTGTACCTATTGGTAATATTTGCCCACTGGATCTGAAAAATACAAGGATGGGTTGGCACAGCAACTGGGAAAAAAAGGACACGGGCTTTATAGGCTCTATTAAATGTGCTCTTAGAGGGTCCGATGAGAAAATAAAATGGCCAGACTCATGTACCTGCTCACAAAATAGTCTTCAGGCCCTTGCTGTATCATTCCCTCCCCCAAAATCTCCTCCCTTCCCCCTGGAAAAAATCAGAGCAAATAGATCTATAATCAACATACGATCAGGTGGACAAGGTGCCTAATTGGATTGCAATGAAATGACTCCATAAACTGGGAATGTATAGAAGGAGGGATACTCTAATCGTGTGATTTAGCAGCATTGATTCACAACCTTGCACACAAAGGGGCGGTGAATAATGCCATTTATATATTGTGTATGGTTTGGAGACTTTCACATTGATTTAAAATGTACGTATAGTTCCAGCGCTCTGACAGCCAGGCCGCCTTGAAGGGGAAGCCTTTGGGAGGTCTAAGATACTTTTAATTGGATGTGGCTATAGAAAGAGAAAGTTCCAATTTTGGTGTTGATCCTTAAAGTATTAGCTTGACAAAGCTTTGCATTATGGTGGAGAGAAAGGGAGAGGGAGAGAGAAAGAAAAGAAACTGTCCACGAGGTACCATATGCTGTCCAGCAGGCACCCTGCAGGCTGCGAGTCAGCATGGAGAAATGTGCAAAATTGAAGGTGTTCCGGGGATAACAAGTAAGAACATCCCCAGCTCCCTAAAAGCTATAATTTTTTAAATATAAATTGTAGGAAAAATAGTAGGGTTCCTTGAGTAACCTTTATTTACTCCTGGCTTCCTTTTTAACCACACTTTCTTGCTCTGGTTAAAGCCTGCTTCGTTTATTGTCCCACGTACTCGTGAATAATGTATGAGCTGGGGAGAAAGTCTGTCAGTCCAAAAAGCACAAAGATCCCGGTAGCTATGAGGCTGCATTTTACGGGGCTGACACAGCCAGTAATAGATGCAGGTCTTCCTAAGTGTGCACGCCCTCTTCTCAGACCTTGCTGGCTAATTACTGTTCATTAATGAGACGTTTCCCTGCCCCAGATATATTTGTATGTATTTTTTAAGACTAATTTAGGGTTTTCTTCTAGGGAGGTTTTTTTAAATAGTCATCGTGTGTGGGTTAGGGATGGGAGGGGTAAGGGACCCTTCACCCAAGTTTCATTTAAGACCCAAATAGAATATTATATGTTCAAAAAAAAAAAAAAAAAAAACGCTATCAGGAAAAAGAGGGAGATCGTTACAGAGCTATTAAGTCGACATTTTAGCTGACCAACGCGTAGAGATTCTGTATTGAATGTTTCTTCTTTTAGTTGCCAGTTTTATCTGCTCACTGTCTTTGAGCCAATAACAGGAAGTATATGAAGAATGAATGAGGTGAAGAGGCTTGTGGGATCTGGTAGCCTGTTTGAAGTGTGTGTGTGTGTGTGTAAACTGACTTAAAAGTTCCTGTTTCTGCCTGCTCCTGATGGTATTTTCTGGTGTTAGTAATGGGCAGAGCATGCGCTATTCTCCACAATAGGATGTTTATGTAACTTAAAATTACACTTAGGATATCGGACCTCATCTAACCTATGCCTAATCAGAAGTGTGTAGGATGGACAACAATCAGCAATTTCAGTAAAAAGGAACAGTAGTGCTCCCTTTGCAAATGGAATATTCCCCCTGGAAACCTTTACTTGAGAGAGCTGACTGACATCTACAACAAAAGCAGGCGTCAACTGCAATGCTCAGTCTGGATCAAAAATTGGCCACTCACACCTTCACTGGCATTTTCTCTCTGAATCTTCTCCATTCTTTTTGAGGTGGGACTGATTCAGATGAAATGTGCATAATGTTTGTGGGCTCTCCCCTAAATAAGCTTTCCAACCCCCTTACCTGATTAAGAAAAGAAAACATTTCTAATTCCTGAGAGGTTGGTCTGAAATCTTGGGCTCTCTTTCAGTGGTCATTGGACAGAGGTGAAGTGGAAAGATTCTTACCCGACTTTATCCTTTGACAAAGAATTTGAATGACTCCCTTGCTATGGCTCTGAGACAGTTAGTTCTTTGGGCTAAAACTCTAAGAGGCAGGTAGACATCGCCTTACCTTTTCAAGATGGTGGGAAGTTGTTACATACCAGGATCAGCATTTGGTCATTGTATTTGTCTAGAAGAAAATATCACTTCTTAGACTTGAACTTCACTCCGACTCAGGCACTCCCAGCTAGCTGTTAGAAAGTACATTAAGAATAACCTATGGAGATTTGGAGATTGTCTATAATGCCCACTTCTCTGAAAGTCCTCTATTCTCCTTGCCTCCCTTCATAGATATCAAAAAGTATTTAACAAACACACCCCGTTATCTGAACTATAATGAGTTTTGTGCAAAGAAGTCACACTTTCTGCCCAGAGTAGAGCCAGTGCAATTAAAACACACACACAGTCACAAACATACACACACTACTCACTCACAAATTAAATAACAAAAGAACAATTAAGAGCTGATCTGTCCTGCTAAATATCAGAGTTATTGGTGTTTAGAGAAGGGTGTAATCAGAAAGGGTGAGAAAAATCAGAGCCGACTTCATGGAGAAATTAAAATGTTCTCATCCTCTAAAGATGAGAGGGATTTGGATAGACATGATCTGGAGAAGGAAGTACATTCCAGGGGAAAATGTTTTCTTTCATTCATTCATTTATTCAGCAAACATTTACAGAGTTATTTATATATTATGAGTTAGGCAATTGGGATATAAGGTATATAGGACCCTTTGCTTATGTGGGAAAGCTCCCAATCTAATAGGTGAGGTAGACAAGTACATAAAGAATTTCAATTCAGGGTGATAAATGCTTAGAACTATGTAGTGTATCCAGAAATATCTACACAAAGGAAAAAGCGTTCACAGCTTCTCAGTGGAGATAGCTGTTCTGGGTCTTGGAGGATGGCAGGGGTTTGCTGATTAGGCCAGGCACAGAGGACATAAGCAAGAGCAAGAGAGGCATAAAACCAGATGACATGGCCAGGAACCATGAGTGCTATTGGATATGTCTGGCATAGAGTGAGTTTGGAAGTGGGGGCGTCTTCTTTGCCTCCTCCTCCCAGTGTTGGTGCCTCACTATGTGCCCTTTGGCACCCTTTGCTTAATCCCATCTCCTACAGCTCTGCCTTGCAATTGCCTGTTTACTCAAATACCTCCTCCCTCAGACTCTACATTCCCAAGGGGCGTAAATTGCATCTTCACCATCCTTACACCCCAAGGTCTGGCCTATAGTACACCATGAATAACAGTTCATCTGGTTGGTTGGGTGGATGGATGATAGAATAAACACACGGACAGACACAGGATTTAGTGATGCCGCTAGAAAGTCTTTGGAAGATAAAGGTAGCCCAGGCCAGTGTACCATGTCACGGCATGGACCATGGATCTTCTTCATATTTTCAAATTCAGAAAATCATATTTTTGTAAAAATACCTGTTTGGAATGTACTGAATGTATAATGTGGAAAACTTAGAAAATGCTGAATAAGAAAATTAAGATCACTACTAATTCTTTCAACCTAGATTTACTCACTAGTTGGTATTTTTAGAATACGTATTATATATAAATAAGTATAAATACACACGCACACCATACTTAGCATGATTGGCCTTATTAAATATTCTTTAAAATATCCTTCTAAAGGATACATAGTACTTTATGTGGCTATGCCATAATTTATTTGACCAGTCTAATATTGTTGAACATTTAGATTGTTTCCAGAATTTCACTATTATAGATCTTGATGCAGTTAATATCCTTATATATAAACCTGATCTATATTGTTTATTGTTTCTTTAGGATAGATCCCTAGAAATTTAACTACTGTGTCAAAAGATGTAAACTCTTCCTAAGCTCTTGATTCTTATTGTACAGTTGAACCAAAGTCTGTACCAAATTACAAGGTCATCGGCAAAGGCTGATGAGTCTGTCATTGTGCTCTCAGCAGCACTGAGGATTATAACTTTAAGTCCTTGAAATTTTTTAAGGCAAATAATGGCATCTTATCATTGTCTTAATTTATGCTTTTTGATTTCTCATAAGGTTAACATATTTTATTATGCTTGGTAGTCATTTATTGCTCTACTTCTGGGAATAATCTTCATGAGGTTTTCCACGGGAGTGTTAATTTTATTGACTAGATTCATAAGTGCTCTTCATATTAGTTTTTGTCTTATTTGTGACAAATGTTTTGCTGGTTTTGTCTGCTTTTAATTTTGCTTCTTATACTGTTTGATAATTGGAAACGTTAAACTTTGGTTTATTCACATATATTTGTCATTTCCTTTAAAATTTCATCTATTACTGTGATATTTAGAAAGTCCTGCTCATCCTATGATCAGTTATATAGTATTTTTTATCTTTTAGGGGTTTCTATATGATTCATAATATTCCATTAATGTTTTAATTTATCTGGATCTTTTTTTGGTGGTGGTTGTAATATATGGTGATGGGAGGAAAAAACTTGGACTCTTTCCCCCAAATAAGCCATCATTTATTAAGTAACCCATCATTTCCCCATTGATTTGCAATGTTCCCTTCAGCTGGAACATTAATTTTGTCTAAAACAAACTTCACATGGAGATATCTTCACTGGATCCTTTGTGATTTCTTTTGATTTGCATACTGAAGTGTTTTCAGATCTGAAATGTTGTCTTCAATTACATCTTTCTATTTGTTTCTACTAATTGTCCCTCCCTCCCCGCCCCCCCCCCAATATCGGTGATCCTTAGGATGATTCTCCTTCCTCTAATATACATCTCAAGGATCTCATCTTTCATTATTGTTCATGCTTTTACTCATTATTCTGAAAGACCTTAGCAAGTTCAATGCCAATATTGTAGTCAATTCTTCTCTGCTGCCTCCAATGTGAATTTTCACTCTGCTCTGTAATTTTATTTCCTTGCAGTTATTTTCATCTCCCCCAGTTCCCATCATTTGCCTTCATAACTTTATAACTCTTATTTTTATTTCACTTTATTTTTTAACTCATTGCATTGTGTGTTTCTGCTTCTGTTCTAGAGATACTATATATTCATGCATTCTCTTCAAAATGGCCAGTAAAGTTTTCGTTTGGTCACCTTAGTAAATCCTATCAGAAGTCTGCTTGTCTTTGGGATCTCAGGATGCTTTTTTTTTTTTTTTTTTTTTTTTTTTTTTTTTTTTTTTTTTTTTTTTTTTTTTTTTTTTTTTTTTTTTTTTTTTTTTTTTTTTTTTTTTTCTTTTTTAAAATTTTTACAAACACACACTTCCCAGCCTCTTTTTCTGACAAAAGACAAGAAGAATTGCATTCCTTTGATTCCATTCATTGACCACTTAGTTGCCAGTAGCATCCTCTTAGGTATTTAGCTCAGAGAGGAGGTTGGGGGGCAGGCTAATGTTCAAGCTCCTAGGAAAATGACCAGTTTCCAATGTATTTTTTAATCATCTTTATTGATTATTAATTTTTTACTTATGATAAAATTCACCAATTTAATGAGTTTTGACAACTGTGTATGGTTGTGTAACCACAACCAAAATTGAGATATATAACATTTCCATCACCCCATAAAGTACCCTCTTGCCCCTTTACAGTCTCCCCCCTGGTCTCTGGCAATGACTGATTTGCTTTCTATTACTATGGTCTTGCCTTGTCTTGAATTTCATATAAATTAAAAGTACAATATATAGCCTTTTATTTCTATCATTTTTCACCTAGCATATTCTTTTGAGAGACTTCTTTGTTACTGTATGCTGTGGTTTCTTCCTTTGTGTTGCTGCATAGTATTCAGTTTTATGGATATACCACAATTTGTCTAGCATAGTTTTATACTGTATTGTTCTGTTGGCCAAAGGTGAGATCTTCTCCTACCCTATGCCATGGTTTTCTGACTCTCTGAAATACAGACGACATTAAAAATTGCAAACATGAGCATAGCTATTGTGGGAAAGTATCTAGCTTCCATCTCCTAGAATATCTTCCCAAGTAAATTACTTGGGGCCTACAACTGCCAAAGTGCAGTTTGTCACTGAATGACTCTGCCTCTTATACTTTCTTCTCTATTATCATCAGGAAGTTGCAGTTTCTGAACAAATTTAGGAAGAATGGGGATTAGGGAAGAACAGTACTCCAGGCCAGCTCAAAACAGCCCTACACCTACTTGGGATTCCAGCTCCCAAGTTTTCTAGATATTAAGCTCCTAAATTTGAGTCAGGGAGGAGAGGGTGGGATTAGATGAAGAGTATTTACCTTCTTCCAGTTGTGAGAGGAGGGGAAGATGGAATTCATAAAGTAAAATATAGGTAGGTGTCCAGTTCATTTCTTTAAGTCCAGCTCCATCAACTTAGGGGTGAAATTTCCCCCAAATTCTGGTGTCACATTTTCCATAAGACTTAGATTTTAGTTTTGGATTTTAGTGAAAAGTTGGCTACCGGCCAGATGGTAAAATAAGGTATAAGAAATATATTTAAACACACACACATACATATGCATATATACATGTGTGTGTGTATATTCATATATAGTTTTAATGTTAAATACTTCTCTTCTTGGCACTGGAAGACGCAATCGCCATTTAAAAACAGGTATATTGTGCTTTATTTATAAAATAGCTTGGATCACAAACAAGCCCTGCTTGTTTCTCAAATTGCTCTTTCCTCATTAAATGGATCCTTTCAATCTCTGCAGATCTTACCTATCCAACAAGTCTAGTTCAAGTCTTATCTGAATCTGGACTCCTGCAGTCTTCATTATTTCCCCCTTCTTTGAGATGTAGCACTCTATATATCTTTATCTTATGGCATTCGTTCTTATTTCGTGTGTTTTAGTGTTGTCCAACTATACTCTAAATTTTTTGAGGGCAGGAGCTAAGCCTTATGCTTCCCTTGTAACCAGCATGGCGCCTAGCACAGTTGGTCCACTGGTTAATTGATCGGTGGAAGGATAGTGCTGCTAGTCAGTTGATGGCTGGACGGATAATGCTAAAGAAAGTTTTAGAGATATTGGTGGGAAGAGAATTCCCAGGTCCTCATTTTGATACCAGATGGAGAAAGAGTTTGAGACTTCAGAATTGGTTTTCATGTTCTATTGACTTCTACAACTTCTATAAAGTACACGGTATTTCTTGGGCACAATCAAAAAAGGGAAATTATAGTGAAGTCATTTCTTCCCTGACTTGACACATAAAGTGTAATCGTGTTTCATGGAGAAGAATGATTTATTTCTGAAATTTCTGTGTAAGAAAGAATTTCTGACCAGAAGAAATACAAAATATTAATTTATATATGGAAGAAAATTCAAGTATGTTAGGTATTTAAATGCACTTATGGCAAAGCATCTTCAACACTGTTCATAAATTACTGAAAGCAATGAACAGGGTTCCTCTAGCTATGTTTAATTATATTTATGATTGTAATGTAATGTTCTTCACTCTTGGTGGTTTTGATAGATAATCCCTTTATTCTCTTTCCTCCTAAAGAATTTGGTGGTTAAATAACATTTTCCTGACTAATTGTTCATTTTCTCCATTGAGGAAATTGCTTTGATAATTCTTCTCACTGCCATCATTTGAATTTACCACTGGCCCAGTAATTCTCTGCTGTTGCTTTTGTTAATAGAAGGAAAACTCCATATGCAGACATTTGGGGCCAAGCCTTCCAGTGACAAAGGATCTCCATTTGTCCTTAAACCAACCTCTGATTCCTACACAGAACATGTTTCTGAAAACTGAGACAGATTGTGCATTTCTTTCCGTTTTACTCCCGTACTCTTCTTCCCTCACTCCTCCCCCAACCCCTTCACCTCCTCCATGTTTTTCAGTTTCTTCCTTTTTTAATGGCGATTTATGCAGTATCTAGAAACAAATGTAGGAAATCTCTGGGTTTTAGGAGAGCTTGGGTGCATTCATAAGTCAAGCAAAATACGGATAAAACTTTAAAATTGTGGGCACGTCTGTGAACCCAGCTGAACCACTGAACTGTCTTAACTTCCACCTGCGACTCAAATTTATATTTAAAGTAAAAACAAAAGCATTCTGTCTCCAGTTTACAAAAATGCAGCCATCCTTAACAGACCAAAATGGATTAAAACTACCATATCAGAAGAGCCCATTTAGCAAAGTGTAAAACACAGTCACAGCACAAGGTAATTTGCAAAATGCAGTCGCCTCTGATCAATCTAAAATAATCCTCCTGTTTATAAAACAGAACATAAAATGCAGCATCAAGCCCAACTCCAATTACACTGGTAACATGATTTTAAAATGGAGCCCAAGCCCCACAAGCCTGTGGGACCAGCCAAGCATTCGTTTGCAGGTTCAGTTATTCCCTTTCATATCCTTAGTGCTTTTTGGGTGCTACTGAAGAAGAATTAATCACATAGTCATGCAAGTGGTTTCCATCCTCAGGAATTAAAGGAGGTACCAGATATTCTGTGACGCACTCCATAGCACCACTAATAATCCTGCCCAGACTCTGTGAAACAGCCCATTCTGTCTTTCCAAGGCTTTGCTGGGAAATCTGACGCTTCTCATGTAAATGCAAGCAGGAGCCAAGGCGAACTTTTTAACAAATATTTTGTCAACAAGTACATCTCTCTGGAGTTAGATAGCTTTCCTGCACCTTTCCTCAGGTTTAAGGATGTTTAAAGATGCTACGTCTGAATTCCAGCTCTGCTACCATTTAACTTCAGGTCACAACACCTGCTTTGTAGGACTTTCTTATGAGGTTCATTGTGGTACTCTCTGTAAGAGGCCTTTGTAAATTACAAAGTTATAGTAAGGTTAGGTGTAACCAGCGGGGAGCTCAAGTAGTTCCCTGAGCCCCAGAGACTATAGCAAGGACTTTCTTTTGGTAACTGTCCCTAGACCTGAAGTAGAGTGGAACTCAATATTAGAACATGTGTACAGATTTTTATAAGGGTCTAATTTCTTTCTACATCTTCTAATCAGGTGAAGACTGCTCTGAAACACACTGTAGATTTTCCCAATCTCTGTTTCAATCTTTGATTTTCCTTCCTGTTTCTTCCAGGTACTAGTGGGAGAGAAATGAGCTATGGAGGAATGGGGAGGGCAATTGGATTTCTTTGCCCCTCACCCTCTCCCTATGTTTAGATACTAACATACCGAGCCCATTTCCAGCTCCACCTTGAAATATTAACCTGCATCAATTAAGATGCATTGGGAAGAAATAACAGAGAAATCCAATGATAGATGGCTCATACCATGGGTATTTATTATTGCACATGACTAGAAGCTGGATGCAGAGTGGTTACAATGCTGGTTAATTCTATGGGTAAGTTCTGTTCGCTGCATTGTAGTGACTTTTGTCTTCCAGCTTTTCCCTTTCTGGTCGTAAAATGGCTGCAGCAGCTCAAACATCTCCTCACACAGCTGGGCTCACAGGCAAAAGAGAGTTTTTCTTCGTGTTCTCCCTTTACTCCCCAAATTTTATTTTGAAAATTTCAAACTTTTAAAAAAATTAAAAGAATAGTAAAATAAAAACCTGTATACCCTTCATCTTGATTTGCCAATTGTTAGCCTCCTGCCACACACTTTAAAACTCTATTATCTGTCTGCCTGAAAATTTTGAAAATCTGTTCCAGACATTATGAAACTTCACCCTGAAGTACTTAAACATATATGTTCTGAGAACAAAGACATTCTCCTTTATCACCCCAAAATATATAACATTGATGCAGTGATAATAATATTTAACATACAATTCATAGAGCCCCTCTTTGTCTCAATGATAGCTATTTCATAGCTATTTTTTTCTTTTAACCTGGGCTCTTATCAAGGATCAATGCTGCATTTTGTTGTCATTTCTGTAACTTAATTTTATTTCATCTCAAATACTCTCCCCACCTCTGTATTGTATTGTATTGTATGTTTAGTCTTTCCTTACATAATTTTTTAAAAAACTAGATCAATTGTCTTGTAGAATATTATTTGAACCAGGTGTGTCTGATTGTTTGTACATCGATTAGAATCAGATTAAAGATTTCAGCAAAGAGTCTACGTAGGTGATGCCATGTGCTTCCTATTGCATCGCATCCGAAGGCAGTGTGACTTCAGTTCTTCTCAACTGGGGCAATGCTAAGCTTTGCTCACTCGGTAAAAGTGGTGTCCACCACATGACTCCGTTATAAAGGTAGTGTCTTCTTTATAATTCATCAGTAATTTGTAGGATGATCTGTGAGGCTGTAAGAACATCCTGTTCCCCATTACCATTCACTCTCTTTAAAGCCAAGGATGAAAGAGTGGGAGAAAAAGCTGACTGGGCAACGATGGTAGGCCAGGACAGCCCTTTAGCCCTGAGCACGGGGACACTGACATAGAGGCATCCGTCTGCACAGGGCCCTCCTGTTGCCAGTGGTGCTCAGCAGCTGCCCAGCAGACACAGAGCAGCCAGCATGTAGAGTCATCCAGGGTTGGAATTTACTAAGCAGGTGGGACCAAAAGACAAGACTCTGGCAGGAGTGTCAAGGAGACCGGCAAGAAAGGAAAATGGAATGGGAAGGGGTGAACATAGGAGGGTGTTGATAGATAAGGGGGAAGAAGGGGACACTACAGACCAGGGTGAAGTCAAGACACAATGTTTTTGAGAGAACTGAGAGATGGTGCTAGAAGAATAAGAGAAGTGAATTAGTCCTTTCAGAGGTTGCCCCAGGTGTTGTCATGGGCTAAGGAACCCCTGGGAGAGAAGGTGGCTGCAGTGGAGCAGAGGAGGTCATATGTATGAGAGGTTGGATGTCTGGATAGCATAACATTTGCCCAAGGTCAAATGTCTCGATCCCCCAAACAGTGGTAATAGCCATGAACTTGAGGAGGATCAGAGTAGAACTTTTCTTGGGGAGACCTTTAATGCAACCGGCCTCCCTTTTACCACTTCACATCATCTTAGTGCCTGAGCCCTTTGCAGTCCCCCTCTCGAGCAGGAGAGGAAAGTGTGGCAGCGTCATTTATTCTTTCAAGTGTGAAGATGTATTAGCTTCCCAAGGTGTGGTAGTTTTTGCATATTCTTAATGAGTCCTCCATAAAATTATCTTCAGATTTTCCTTGTTAGTCTTGCTAGAGCCTTAAATACTCTAGGAAATAAAGTAGTCACACCATTTAACACAGCCTACATTGTAATGACAGCCTTTGGTGTACAGATTTGCAAGCAGGTACTTTTCAAGCATAGTCACATGATCCTACACATCCATGGATAGATGAGCATATATGTGGCCTTAAAAAAAGAGAAGGGTTTCCCCAGATCATGGCCTGTTGGTTTAGAAATGTTCTATGTTTGCCATTTTTAAAGGCTTCTTCTTACTGACCAAGTTTAGGAATCACCAGTAAAATCTACAGTCTTCTTTTGCTTGCCAATAAATTCCGTTTTCAGGTATGCACCTGCATTCACAATTGCTTTGAGAATGGAGCCCTTAAGTTTTGTTTTTGGCTTTAAATAGCTTCTCTTTGTAGAAGGCAGTTTATTATGGACTCTTTAAAATACATTTCTAAAGAAACAAATTTAGTTGTCCTTATTAAAAATGTATTACATATTTCAAAATTAAAGTTGCGGCTCACGAGCATCTAGCGCTTGGTTGCATCTTGTGCTAGCATCAGCAAATGCAACATGAAAGGAAGCACTCTGAATGCATTTGAAATTAAAATTGTGTTTAGTTTTAAGATGGGGATGTAATCAATTTCCCTTAGAAAATTATAAAAACTTGGATGCATGAAGAAATGGAGTTTGAAGAAATAGTGACGCCATCTCTTTACTGAATTTATGAGTCCAAGTGACTTACCCTTTTAGTGATAACTTTGTACATGGTGCTACACAAATAAAACTGAGTGGCATCAGGAAAATGTTGTACTGCTGGCTACTGTTTATCTGAAATGGGCATATTCAGGAGTTAGTGATCCAGACCAGTCTCCTGTGGTTTGTCAACTCCTTTGCAGGAAGTTGGTATTTTGCTATAGATTTAAGTTGGCCTGGTTTTGTTTAACTTTTCATAAACAGATATTTGATTTAATTATTCATCTCTACAATAACCAGAACTTTCATCAGGTTCTCTGCATGAGCTATTATCACATCTCTAAACATTTCCTTTTGCTTCATGCTCTTGATGCTGACAGCACAAATGACAATAGGGGCTGGGAAGCAGGGCGCAGATGGCCAGAACCTTGGCTGGACCATGAGCTTGTTCAAAGGAGGGTTCACCTTGTATTTGATTTCTTGTTTGAAGCACTGGCACCTTAATCTACTCAATTTTTATATGGGATTACTCATGAACTCAGATCAGTCTAAGGCAAAGAGAAGAATGTCAGGATCCAGACAGAGTCAGAAAAAGAAGACCATGGCTATAGAAAAATTTGATTTCAAGAAGCCTCAGCCTGCCTGAGACAGCAGCACTGCCTCAGTAATGGGTTGGTCCAGTTACGTGCCCTGTGCATCCTCTATCATGGTGCTTATCAAAATAGGTTGTAGTCACCTGCTTTTGTCTCTGTGTCTCCCACTGGACTCTCAGCTCCATCTGGCCAGGACACATCTATCTTGTCTATCATTGTATCCCCAGTGGCTAGCACAGGGTCTTCCATGAAATAGAAACTTAATAAATTATTGTTAAAGGCAAAATGGGTGAAAAATGAATGCATTAGAATGGATGTTTATTCATTCCATTTTGTGGATGGAGAAAAAGTTATAAATAGGTTATTTCACTTGACCTTAGCAGCAGGAGGGACCACCGGGTCTCCTATTGTTTGATCTAATCTTCTCTTCTATTATGATTTTTAATCACTCAGTGCCTGTAGAATGTCCTAGACATACCCCTTAGCAGTCAGGATAGCTGGTTTATGGTTCAGACAACTAGTTAAGATGCTGCAAGTCAGTTAACCTTTCTGATTCTACATTACCATATTTCTAAAATTTTATAGTAGTATGATTTGGAGATGCTATGATTTACTTTTTCATTCAGCAGGTATATTGTTTGTATAATAATGACCACAGCTAGCATTTAGCCAGGCTCTAGGCTAAGTTCTTGATGTGTGTTATCTCATGTAACGCTCCCAGCGAGACAAAGAAGTTGTGCCCATTTTTCAGATGTGGAACCTGAGGCTTAGAGGGGATTGGAGGCTCAGAGGTCACTCACTATTATCTTCATTTTAGGGGATTATTATTCTAAAAAGCAGACTAGATGTGAATTTCTTTGGCTAAATCTCGTTCCCATAAGTCTACATCCATCATTTTATCAGCTCTGACCTCATGTTAGAGGTCAGTCCTCAGGCCTCTACTTTCAAAAGCCCTTTCCTCAATTTGCTACCTCATGGCCATCACCCCATGCACACCCAAGTCTTGCAGGGACTTAAACGGGACAGTGATTGTATATATGGAAGGAGCACAGAAAAGCACTGACATCCCATTTTATTAATTTGTGTAAGGCTTTGTGGGGATTAGACACTAAGTTTTCTTCTAACTCAGAGAATCAGCTGATACCAAATCCCATCTGAATTTGGGGGAAAATTAACCTAGGAAGGAAGGAAAATCAGGACTAATTGAATGTGCTTTATGGTGGGCATCTTGCTACATGTAATTACTTGAGCTCATCTTTCTTTTTTGAATAGGTAATACATGCAACAGATCTAATGTGATTTTCAGTCTTTCCTTGAAACAAGAGCAGTAAAAGAGAAGTGCAGTGTAGTGGGAAAAGCAATAGCCTGAGACAAAGGAACTAGGTTCTAGACTTGGCTCTTCCCCAGACAACTGTGATTCCTTGTCTGTTAAAATGTGTTTGCCAAACTAGACAATCTCCTTTAGGTTCTTTCTCATACTACGAGGCTCTGCCTGGGTGTAATGTTTCTTTTCAGCACTTACCACTTCCTCTGATTAACATTTAAGCTCAGTGGACTCCCAAGTCTGTTAGGAAGCCTTCTTCTCAGACCCTTGCTGAGTGCACATGCTCAGCGAATGAAGGACTGTCCAGTGCTCTGTGGAGGGTCCTGCCCCCATCTGAGCGCATGCAGTCTTGGAAATGTGGTTTAATCTCTTCCCTTCTGAGCCTTGAATCCCCTCATTCATTTAGGCTGTCCGTTATCCCCTCTTTACCCTTCAAGCAGAGGACAAATGGAAGGCCATCCTGACACCCTTGTAACTATGTTTAATGATCCAGGCTTTAATGTGTTTTAATGTTTTGTTTAAGGAAAATTAAAGGCTTATGCTTAGTAAAACTCTATAAAGAAGCCCTTTCCTGCCCTGCTCCCATCAGTGTCTCCATAACAGCTCACTGTGTCCTCAAATGAGGGTGGGATGGGAAGAGTGCATGCCCCACTTTGTGATAAGGGAAGGGGGAATCAGAATCTCTAGAAAGTAGATGAAACTCTGTAACTTTAAAAATCCCCCTAGAGTGATTCTGGGGATACTCCCCTCCATATGCACGTGCTCGAGATCCACTGGTACAGAACCAACACCCAGAGCAGATTCTTAACCCTGGAGAAACAGAATGAAAAGCTTAGTTCACAAAGCCCCTGACATTATTTGCAAAATCATGGATGCACTGGATTCCTACCCCACCCCACCCCCATTGGCCTGCAAAAAAAAAACCAAAGGATACCCACAAACAACTAAGAATTTCTGGCTTAGAAGTTGTGATCAGAGACCTATGTGATTCCATATCTTTGTGACATGGTAGAGTGTTTCCAACTTTGATCTACTGGCAAACCGGCTCTCTAAAATAGAGCCCTGAACTGTAGTGTTTGCCTATTTCCATGGTGTAAATGTCACCCACATGGCCAATTACAAGCGATCAACCCTTTAACAACTGAAAAATTTTCTGAATATTTAACATTTGACTCTTGCAGGAGGATACAGGCAGGCTCTAGGCATAGCATAACAGATATTTGGTTGATGATCAGGCTGGATGGCCATGTAGGTATTGATAAACTGTCAGACTGTGATAATGTGACAGTTGCTTTTCATTAAGTATATGGATACCGCACATGAATTATTCCATTTTACTCTCATAACAAAACAATAAGATCGTTATTTTTATTGTTCTGAATTTTACAGAGGAGGAAACTGAGGTACAGAGAGGCTTAGCAATTTACCCAAAATCACCCACAGCTGGTAAGTGGTAGCAACAAAATTGGATTGGAAAGTCTGACTACAAAACCTAGTCAGTCAAAAGCTATACTGGGGGATTCTTACTACATTTGTGTTGCCCTTTAGAGTAATCTTTCCGTTCCTTCCACCCCTAAGATGCTGTGTCTTCATTGGCAGCTTCTGGCCACCCATACCCTTATTCTAAAAATGCATTATCTATTCCACCCCTCCCACCTCCATCCCCCAAGTCAAGTCACTCACCTTTTGGCCACTACCTTACTCTCTGTCACTAATGGGTTAAGATTCTCCTCTCTCTATTTATGTTCATATGCACCACAGGATGCTCAGAAAATGAGAAGGTGCTGGGAAATGTTTACAGACTAATACTTACAGGCAGGAGAACCTTAGAGCCTTTAGGGAATGAGCTCGTTTCATTCAAACCACATTTTACAGATGAGGAAACTGAGGCCCAGAAATCCCAGGCCACCCAAGGTCACTGTGTTAGTTGTGAGCATAAACTAACCGTGCTTCTGGAGCCTTCCCTCCCTCATCCACACAGAGTAGGGAGGAAATAGTTTTGTTTCTGGGGGAGAGGGTCATAGTGATGATCTTGTGGTGCTCCATGGGTCTTACCATGAGGACACAGTCTGAAATCACCAGCCCTGCCCACAGCCTTAGACCTGTGAGTTAGTAGCTTCCATGGTCAAGGCCTTGAGCCTGCCCAACAGACTTGGCTGGGAGGGAAAATGCCCTAAGTCAGAGGTTCCCATCTGGATGGTGACTTTTTTCCCCAGGAGACACTTGGCAACGACTTGGGGTGGGAGTGGAAGGAGTGGGTGGTGCTATTGGCATCTAGTAGATAAATACCAGAAATGCTGCTAAACATCCTACAATGTTCTTGAAAGAGAAAAGTTGTGAGGAACTTCTGGAGAAGGAGGTGGTTCTACTTGGGGCTGCTACAGGCAAAATAGCAACAGCTCCCACAACAAAGAGTTATCTGGTCCAAAATGTTCACCAGGCCAAGGTTGAGAAACCCTGCCCTAAGTTGATTAGGATACAGGGAAAGAGAGAATCCTCCTGTCAAGTTTACACAGGCCCAGTAAACTTGATAACTCAATCAAAACTATTTCTGTTAACTTAAAAATATAGTTTTCTCAAGAAAAGCATCTTTTTTCTACCTTATCACTCGTTAGGTCCCAAGTTACCCCACAAAAGAGACTCTTGGATATAATAATTTAATAAGAGGGGGCTTACATTTTCTCATCTCTGGTTACTGGATTATCTGCAGTCAAACCCCCTCCAGGCCTCCCCAATCTCTGCCTTTCTCCTTTGATTCCAACCATCTATGACATTTTCTGTGCCACCATGGGGCCTGTGCCCAGAGCAGAGACATTTCCTGAAGCGATGGATGGATCACTTGAACAGTAATTAGGGCAAATGGATCCTGCTATAGAAACAGCTCCTGCCCTGAGCTGCCAGGGACAGAGGGCTGACATTTCCACCCACTCAGTGCTGTTTGACGTGACTGTCCATGGCAACTGCCTCACAGAGGCCTCCCTTAGCTCTCCAGCATCCCATGGGTGTCCAAATGGGTAAGGCATTTTCTTTATTCTAACATTTTTGGGAAAAACAAAATAAAAAAGGGCAGTTCCTTGAAGCCACTGATCCTTTGAAAATAACCCATGATACAGCAATAATCCCCCAAACTGAAAGCACTAGGGTTGGATGAGGACAGCGCCGGCGAGCTCTGGTTTTGCAGATTGGTAAATGTCAGGGGTGAGTCACTGGGTAAAGGTGCCTGTAGTCGTCCTTGAATTCCTGGCACCCAATACAGTGCCTGGCCCCTGCTCCCCACTCAGAGAACGTCAGCGGGCCAGAATTGAATTCCTGAAAATGCGAAGTTGTTCCTTGTAAACTCTGCTTTATTCCCAACACTGTATGAGTTTGAAGGTCAATTTTAACGCCTCTGGGGAGAAATAAATGAATCAGATGCTTGATACAATGCTTTGTTAGAGTCTCAGGACCAGAAGAAGCCTCAAGGGGTCCACCCTCCTGCCAGTACAACTCTGAACCCTTTTCTTAAGCACTTAGAAAAGGCCCAGTGACTTTCTGGTCCCAGCTTTGTCACCGAACAGCCACATGGCCATACACATGTGGCATTGTGTCTCTGTTCCTTCATCCCTAAAATGGGTACGCTACCCCTCAAGACTGTTGTGAGAATAAAATGAGATCATATAAAAGTACTGAAACATAAAATGAAAACCTCAGATCAGGTATTATTGAAAATCTCCAGAAAGAGAGAATTTCAGAATACCGTGGAATTCTCGACTGCTACATAAAGTTTGATTGTTTTTTGTTTGTTTTAGCATTTAAACAGGTGTTAGGGTTGGATTTATGATGATATTTAGACATTAAAATGCATAACCAGGCTGCATGATCAAAAAATAATATAGTAACTTCAAAATGCCTGGGCAGCAATGTGTTGGTGAAGTCCAAAAGACGGAATGTATAGACTCGATGGCTAGTAAGATTTCCACGTGAATGCCATATATGTCAGTGGTATCATTTGTAGAAACTACCACATCTTTAAAAAGCTCACTTCAGCCCTGTGTTCACGGAGCTAGGCAAACACAGGCCTCTTTAGTGCTTGAGCAGATTAATTAAGCACATTGTGCAGGGCATATGTGGGCGCCTTGTTTACTAAAAAATGGTCCTTCCTAACACCATCATTCCATGTTCTCAAGAGAGGTCTTTGGCTTCTTACAGCCATGTTCCACCCTCTCCATTGGATACTTTGTTCCCAACTCCTTCTGCAATAAGGACTAACCATTCTCCTTTGAACACTCCCAAGCTCCCCGGCAGGGGCTCCACTCTATAGCCAACTCAGATCTCCAGGGTTCTCATCTGTAAAATGGGAAGAATAATACCTACCTTGTATGTCTGATGTGAGGATTAAATATGGCTGTGTTTACAAAAGTACTTAGCACAGTACTTTTACTGTTTATTTATGACATCCAATAAATGGTAGTCATTGTAATTATTATAGAGAGGATTATTTGAACCCTCTTATATATGTAGGGGAACAAGTGGAAAATGCTGAATAAAAGACGTTGAGTTCTTCCAAAGAAAAAATGTTGGCTAAATACATGAAAGAGAATTCTATAACTTATTATTCTCACCTAAAGCACCATTTTCTAAAATCTTTTAAAACTAAAGCTACTTTTTGTTTCCCAGTGCCTTGAGGTACCCAAAATGGTGCTCAGAAGTATGGCAGTGAAACTGGGAGATGAAAAGAGATAGGGGATTATGGTCATCTCTGGTCCCTTCCCCTAGAAATCCTTACCATATCAAGAGAGGGAACTGTGGCAAAATCAACCAGCTTGTAGGCACACTGCTTCTTATCTACATAGTATGACTTTGAAATCTGCCAATAGATATCAGTCTACTGTTTAGGGTTCCCTGGTATAAACTGAGACATGGGACAAATATGGAAGAGAGTTCTTCTTAATGGTACCATATTTAACTTAGTCCCCTTGACAAATAAGCCTTCATTTTTCAAAAGTGTGATTCCAAAATTGACTTGGCATTTTGACATATTTGAGAGGATAATCCATTCACTGGCAAACATGTGTGTATTAGTCAGGATTAGTATGGCTGAGTGTGACAGAAAATCCAAAATTATAGTTGCTTAAACAAGCTAGAAATTTATTTTCATTTCTTATGGAAGAAAAAAAAAAGTCTGAGGCAGGCAATCCAAGAAATCATATGGCACACCAAGGTATGAGAAAATGGGGCCTTTCTACCTTGTTGCTCCCACTTGCTCAGCACATGACTTCCTCCTCAGGATCCAAAATAGCTGCTCAAGCTCCAGCCATCAAGTTCACATTCCAATTAGCAGTAAGGGGGTAGAATCAGAGAATGACATATCTCCTTACTTTGAGACACTTCCTAGAAGTAGTATATAATTCTTTCACTTATATTATTTTGGCCAAAACATAGACACATAACTAGCTGCTGGAGTGACTAGGAAATAGAAAATTTATTCTGAGCAGTCTTGTGCCCAGCTAAAGATCAGGGATTCCAAGTAAAAAGAGGGGAAATAGTAGGCATAGCCACAATGAATAATTCTTGTTTTCCATAGGCCCAGTTGCCTTGAGGTAGGGGTGAAGTCTGTCAGGGGCCTAGGGGAGCCATATCATTGACAGTAAAGTCACGGGGAACTCAAGAGCCCTAAGGTTCTCACTCTTTCCCCAGAGTGACTCAGCTGAGTACAAAGTACTTGCTCTTCTCCGGACTGAGTGGTCACCAGTGCCATTCTTGACTTGGCTGCTTGGTGACCTCATACAGCATTTTTGTCCCCACTATCACCTCCTGCTCTTGCTCTGACCAAGGAGAAGAGAGTTCTCCTCCACTGTCACTTGTCCTCAGTGCTTTATAGTCCTCTGTCCAAATCTTTGGGGGCAAAATACTCTTTGGAAAGCCAGTGGAATATAGCCTCAGCATCATACTCAGAAACTTTCCACCCAGCAGATAAATGACTAATGACCAAAAACTAGCTGCTTGTCTTTCAGGGCTCCTGCTAACTTAAGAATTTCCTATTTAGTAGATCTCATCCTCATCCCCTCCAGAATGGGAGGCAGCCTGCCTTCCCCTTATTTTGTGGGAGCTTCGGTTCCCGTCAGTCCAAAAGCTCCTACCTAACTGTTCCTCCAGTAGCCCACGTGCCAGCATTCATTTATTCAATATATAATTCTCACGTATGAACTCTGTGCCACACCCTGAGTTAGGCACAAAGACTCCCAAAAACAGGACATGGCCTTTTCCTCAGGGAATTCACAGTCTGTTGGAATAGGAGAGTTACACAGATCAGGGTCTTAGGACCTGCTGATTAAGTTCCCAACTCCAAAGGCAAAGTCCTTTTTCGGATTTCTCTGATAGCACACCAAGATCATTCCTTCACTGAAAATGGAACTGTGGTAAGCTTCTACCTTAAAGTACAGAATAATTGGGAGGAGATGTACAAAACCCAATAAAAGGACTTAATGGACAGACTGGAGTTTTTCCTTATAATGGAGTTCTAGTAACAAATGCCATTATTTTCTCTTTTAGCTCTGGGAGATTATTATTTACGGCCAATGCTAAGTGAAGTGCAACATTTTCTAGTTCTTTTTCTGGGGGCTTGAAATCCATCCAGTTCATCTCTAGAGTGAGGAGGAAGGAAAAAACATCATTCTAATTTCTCTCCGTGTGCCATACCCCGATCTAGTAAAGAAGCTGAGGAATTCAGCCTGAAGAACTGCCCTTTGCCCCACTTTCACCCTCCAAGCATACCTTAAAGGAACAAGGCTAATTAGGGCTTTTGAATTATTTGAGCATTTTCATCCTTATGGAAAAACTTTATGTGATCAAAACACGAGTCCCAGGATATCAAATCCTGGCAGGTTAAACTGGACTAAGACACTAAGGCTTTGAAAATTAAAAGGGATGGTAGCCAGTGAATGAAAAAAAAATCTGAAAAGTTAATCAGTCCTCACCTGTCATATGAACTTGATCCAACCAGTAACCTTAGATGGTAGGGATGCTCACAGACCCAACTTCCAAATCAAAATATTATAAGAGGAAGACATCAGGGATCCTAAGAGTACAATTCCAAATAGGGTCGTCACATCAGGAATGAATAATAGATGGAGTCCAACTGTTTTGTAGCGGAGCACAAATTAGTGATTCATTGATTGTAATCAGAAGCAGCTGCTTGTAATCAAAGCACAGGTACTGATAGGTCATTATCAAGTGCTATGTTAATTCTCTGCATATACTGAGCTTGAGGTTGTGAGTGTGCCTTGATGCCAAAGATAACATAATCTTGTAAACATTAATTAGGATTTCTTGAATTTATTCTGCTAATTTATTATTTTTCCAGCCTTTAATATTTTAGGTATTTATATGTTTTTTTTTTTTAGTTTTTATGGAATATTTA
>JAQZBX010012700.1:0-17481 GCA_029593785.1 Cabassous unicinctus | reverse complement strand
ATTGTTGTGAAACATTTGCTATAAACTATGAAATAGTGTCATCAAAACACCACTACTAACCACAGCCCATATTTTACATTTGGTGCACTTTTCCCCCAATCCACCCAATCATTAACATCCTATATCAGTATTATGTATTTTTTAGCATTCATGAGAGAACGTTCTCAAATTTGTCCTGTCAACCACAGTCCATCATCCACCACTGGATTCTCTGTTATAGAGTCCCATGTTTTTTACAATCCATAATATGGGCTCTATTTTATTGTTTTGTGTAACATGGATTCTCAATAGAAGTTTCAGAGGATGGATGGATGGATGGATGGATAGATGGATGGATGGGTGGATGGGTTGATGTGTGCATAAACAGAAAGGAGGAGGATTCTTTGTGGGCTTTTTCCCCTTTCCTCTTGTAAAAAATCTCCCTACTTCTTTAATCTATCTGGCTATATGCCCCTCACCCCTTCTAAGCTACTGTGTCAGCTTTCCTAGATCCCTCCTCCTCCTTGAGTGAAGGCTTAAGCATCTCACATTGTCTTCACCACAACCAACACCATCATTCTCTGTGACTTCAACAACCATCCAGCTCCCTGGCCTCTCGTTTCTTTGTCCACCTAATGACATTCACCTCTACCCATCTCAATCTCATTCCTTCGCCACACATTCAGGCCTCAGCACACTTCAGCATGGCTTCTGTTCTCATCATTCCCACCATTCCATTAGATCAGAGCTTTCCAAGCTCAGCAATGACTTTCGTGTTGCCAAATCCAGGGACCACTTCTCAATCCTCATTGAATTTGACCTCTTCAGTAGCATTTGACAGTGTTGATGAGTCACTTCTTGAAACTTTCTTTTTCCTGGTTTCAGTGACTCTTGACTCACCTCGTTCTCCTACTTCACTGGCTGCTCTTTCTCAGACATCACCACCAGCATCCCCTCCTCCACATGATCTATGAAGAATGGAACTCCTCAGGACACAGTCCTTGGCCCTCTAGTCTCCAAATATTTTCTACCTAGATGACCTCATATAAATGTATAACTTTAAGTGTCACCCATAAGTTGAAAACTCCTGAATCTATATCTCTAATTCAGATTTCTTTCTGCATCCCCAGATTCATATGGCTAATCCATTTGATATCTCTACTTGGGGGTCTCATAGGCCACTCAAACCTTTCATGCCTAAAATTGGATTCTTAGTATTTTTCTGCACACTTGTCCTGGTCCCAATTTTTACCAGAAAGAGAGAGGAGAACACAATTCTTGGGGTGAATCCAGCTTCTCCCAGCACAGCTCAATGGAGGGCAGCAAAGTGGCATAATAAGAGCACAGACTTTGGAGTCAGAAATATTAGGGTTGCAATATCAGCTCCTGGCTCTTCCACTTACTCAAGTGAACTATCTCATGTCTCTGAACCTTGTGTTTCTCAGCAACTACAGTGGTCGTGACGCTTAAATGAGATCACACATAAAATTCCTGGTGCTTTGAGGATGCTCAATAAATATTAGTTCTCTTTCCTTCACCCTCAGTCCTGAGAGACCAAAAAAAAGTGACTCCCAAATCTGAAAATTGTTCCCTCTGTGTAAAGGCTGTTAAATCCATTTTTGTTTTGTTTTCATCTTTCCTGGCATCTTACATAGAATAATGTACAACCCCAAAATCATTTTCCTGGAATTTGGAAACCTCAGATGTCCAAACAGAAATTCTCTGAGACTCATCTTCAACCTCCGTGTATGGCTACATAGTTCCCTCTGTCTTGGTCTGGCCACAGTCAGGGTCTGTTTGTGTGTGTGTCTGTGTGTGTGTGTGCACGTGTGTGTGTCTGTGGGTTGGGTGGGTAGATGGTAAAGTGTGAAGAGAAGCCGCCCATCAGTCCAGGAGAAGGTCACAGGTAAAATCCTGTCACCTTCACTGTCTGTTTAGCAAACCAGCTTTCCTGAGATGTGTCTGCAAATGCCAAAATGAAGTGGAGAGGGAAAGAATTTCTGGAAAGGGATGTGTTTCAGCTACTAAGCATGTACTTTTGGAGCGTAAGCCCTTCAGCAAAGGCTTCACCTTCAACCTTCTGTATAGAGACCCCCAGTCCTAAGTACTTAGCTGAGCCCACACTCAGGTCATCGTAATTGATGCTAACTGATGACTAAGATTCATGTAGTAAAACTAATTTAGTGAAGCAGGTTAAATTTTTCACTTACTACAGCAAATCCTCATCTCACTTATTACTGAAGCCCATTAGGGTTATGCTAACGAGACACTAGGGCATGGGGCTCATTTCCAAAGACCCAGTGCTAAATTAACCAGCCTTCTTGCAGCATCTCTGGGAGGTTCTCCTTCAATTACAAACTGACTCATTCTTCAGAGAAGTACAATGCTAAGGTCATATTCAATTCTTCCAGGGGTAGCCAGTGTTCTCAATCAAGGACTAACAGAGGTGTTTAGGAGGTTGGTTCTCACTGCTTCTCATGTACAGGACTGACTCGGGTTGTAAACTAATGGTGTCCACAACAACCTGTGCCCCCAGTTCCTGGATTTGGCAACACAATTTCAACTTCATTGAGAAGAATCCTATAGAAGTATGGATTGATGGCCTCTACTCCTCTGGAACAGAGAAGAGATAGTGCTGTTTTAATGGGCACAGTTCACAATAATCAGCTAATTTCAGAGAAGGGATATGTTGGGTAGAGTCCATCGTGGTGGTAGTTGCTAGAAAACAAAGGCAGGGGTCAATCTATCTTACCTGTGGCTTAATTGCAATAGTGCCTGGTATGTGGTAGATTCTTAACACATATTTAATGAATGAACACATTAATGGCATTTATATGATGTTTTACATTTTTCACTAAAATTAACATTTAATTTCCAGTGATTCCCTGAGGGTTAAATACTATCATTTGCTTCATTTTGTAGATGAGGAACTTAAATCTTATAGTCCTCCGGGACTCAAACCTAGGCCCTTTGGACTCCAAATGCCCTACCGTTTCCCTCTCTCACTCAGCCACGATCTTCCCCAGCTGCTTGCTGGTAACATCAACCCATCTGTGGTTCTCTGCCCTTCCAGGAAGCTGTTTCACCCAAACCATTCCCTCTAGCTGAGATGCCCTTCCCAATTTTCTTACCTGTCTCTCTTATTATTGAAAACTCAGCTCAGGCATCATTTCCTCCAAGAAGTCTCCTCTGACTGTCCAGCTTGTGCAAATTAATTCCCTTTCAAACCCCCTCTGCCCCACCCCCACCTCTGTGCTCATATAGTCCTTGTGTTTCATTTCCCACATTATATGGAAAATTACTTTTGTGTTTCTCTCTCTGCCACTGTTCTCCAAACTCTACCTTTGTACCTTACCAGCTGGTACAGTGCCTAACATGTATTAGGTCCTTGAGAAGTATTTGTTGGATTGAACTAACCTACACAAACATGCGCACTCACACACACACGCCAACTGCAAGAGCTGCCAAAGTTAACTTCCTCTCCTTTTCCCTCATTTATGACCTTGATGGTAGCTCCCAAAATTGGTTTGAGTGTTGGATGTGTCCCTTGTCAACAGGTAATATAAGTTACATTTTTTCCTCTTTTCCCTGAGGGCAGATATGGTGTTATTTGGTCTTTAGCTATCCAGGCAGTGAAGAGGATTTGATGGGGGTGAAATAGTGTAGTGATAACTACTGTGGGGCTAGGGCTCTTGCAATAACACCGTCAACCTAATACTCATTTAATCTTTCTGTCATATGTCTGCCCCTCTCTCCCTTCACCCTCCATTCTTCACGTCCTTGTCAGCTTCCCTGTTTCCCTACAGAAGGGCAAAAAAGGAAGTGGGGAGGTTGTGATTGATTTTTCCTAGGTGATTTTTCATTTGAGAGAACAATAATGCCCCTTCTTAATTAGACACACCTCCTAGAAATGCACCAAGCAAAATGCAGTGCAAAAAGGCAGAGCCCACAAACAAGCAAAACCTTTCTCTCCTGAAAGCACAAGGGAAGAGTTTTTATATTAAAGGATTTGAATTGAATTTAGAGCTATTGGTACAATGAGTCAGCAATTTAGGAAGGAAAATGAAGAGAATCAACATGTCCTGAGAACTTCCTGTATGCCAGGTGCCACACTAGGCACTTTTCATGCATTATCTCATTTAATTCTCAAAGAATTCTATGGATTAAATGAGTCTCTGAGAATGTCAATAACTGCACAGGATTGCACAGCAGAAGCGCTATGAGTGTCCTGGATGTCTACCTTCCATCAGAAGTCTGGGAGAGCCTACCGCCCCCATGCCAAATCTCAGGGTATTAAACCTTTAACTAAGATGGGATGTTTGTGAATAAAGAAAGGAAGGAGGAAAAAGGGAAGGGAAATACACAAGGTATTGGTGAATCACTGTGTTGGGTGGAAAAGAAAATTGAGCAGCAAGCAACCAAAGACTTGCCTACAAAATCATAGCACAAAATCCTGCACCACCATTTGCAAGAACATCCTGAAATGCTGGGGAACCACCCAGCTTGCAGCCTTCCTGCTTCTTTGATAGTAGAGATCTCCTTGAAATTAAACACACACCCAGAAAACTCAAGGGTACTTCACTGTCCCTTAGATCCCCCAAATAGACAGTCAATGAATAATTAAGGGTATACTAGCTACTGTGGAAGACATCCCCAAATCCAACTGATTGATGGAAAGTGGGATTCTGCTCCACACAGTCATTCAGAGAGCCAGGCTGATGAAGACTCTGCCATCCTCTGGCTTCTGGCTTCCAAGATGACAGTAAGAATTGTGCATGGAAGCTCTTTATGGGTCAGGCCTGGAAGTGGTGGACATCCCTTTGCTCGCATTCCACTGGCCACACTAACTGCAAGAGAGTCTGGATAATTTCATTCCAGAAAGAAGAGGAATGGGTCTGGTGAACATCCATAGTGCCACAGTGGACCTCTGGGAAATTAGACAATGGGCCTAATAGTGCTCTGTGTCACAGGATTTTGTTTTGTGTAATTCTGCTGTGTCCTCTAGGCTGCTGCCATGAAAAACTGAAGTGAAGATTAAAGCATGTGCATATTCATATGTATGAGAGAGAGTGCAGGTTTTGAGAAGGTCTGGGAATAGAGAAAATGTTGGGGACATCTCATCGCTAGGCAGTGAGGGAAGGGCTCATACAAATGCTGAATGCCATCTCTAAGGCACTCTCTGAAGCACAATGATGTTTGTTTAAGTGTGCAAAGCAAGACCTGTTTACCTTTCTGCTTAAAGAGACAGTAGCTCAGCCTGAACCAGGGAAGCTCTCTGCAGGGACCTCGAGACTTTGTTTAGTGTGTTCTCAAGTCATAATAACATGTGCACATTTTTATAGCCCTTTTACTTTTTCATGGCATTTTCAAATATCCTAGTAAGTATTTACAATGCTTGTTTTAAAATATGGGGACAACGTGGCACGGAATGGCCACCTGACTAGGCTCTGGTTACAGCTACTTTGTGGAAGGCTAGCCTGGCCCATTGCAACTTTGCTTTTCTATCCTTGATAGCAATTTTTCTCTCTTGCATTTTTCCACAAATACAAAAATGTCAGTGAAACAATACAGCTTTGACCTTCATTTTGCACCAAGAGAATTCAAATCTAGGCCTAGAGCCCAGCTGGGACAATGGCCCAGAAGATAGCAGGCTCTGGGTCACTGGGAGGGACTACTCACCAACCCTCCCCTGGCTCCCCTCAAACACACACATCCTCCCCAGGAGAAATATGCAAAATTGACACAGACACATCAATCACGACCTCTCCCACCCCAGACACACACTCTCACTCTCGCTCTTGTTGTCTCTTCCCAGGAAGCGGGTCTTTTCATGGTTCTGTCAGACAGCTGGCCTTGTTTCCCCTAAATATGCCTGTTGGCCAATTCAGGGCAGCATCCGGAAGGGGAAGGCAGGATGAGGTTGAAGAGCAGAATTCTCTACAGAAGGAAAAACTAGGTCGAGCCAGTCAACTCACCGTGCACCCATAGCTTGTTCTTATTTCTCTGGCTTTCTCTTGCAATGTTTCCAAAATAAGGAAAAGAAGGATGAAAACACAGAAGAAGAATTAAGGCAACCAATTTTAAAAGGCAAAATCAAACTCACCTAAAATCAAATAATAATAATTTCCATGTGATCATTTAACTTTAGTGAGACAAATATTTCAAATTGGGTGAGCTGTGCTCTCTTCTCCTTTGGACCCCTGGTATCTATTTCCATTGCCTCTGCTACCCCCGAAAGAGGAGTCAGAGCTGAGCTGTCTGCAAAGTGATCAAGATTTTTAAACAGACTGACAGCAAATGCTGCTCTTGCTGTTTATGACCCAAAACTAATTTCAAGATTGAAAGAAGTTTGCTTTTGTATTTAAAAAAAAAACTTTTTTGAGTAATGAAATTAGCTTATGGATGTGGTGTTGGGGGGTTTCCATGACTACATGCTAATTTGATTTTAGAATGATGTCTGTGAACTTCTTCCCCTCCTTATAAGGGTGAATAACAGACATTGGGTGATGGAGAGCAGGACAGCTCTTTGCATAATAGTAAGTTGGCAAAAGCTCCTCCTCCGATTCTCCATTCTTTTCTTCCTTCCCTCTCTGCTAACCCTGCTCTCCTCTTTCCCCTCCTTTTTGTACCCAAAGTTCTCAGTGCTCTTTTCTTCATTTCCCTCTTCCCTATGCTCCTCACACATCAAAATCTATTATTCAAATTATCTTAGTGATTTATGATGTGAATTTGTACTAATTCAGGGCCTATCTCTTGGATAGCCATGTTTCTTTCACATGGACAAATACGTTTTAAGATACATAAAATGTTTTAGGTATCTGGGAGCAAATGGGAGAATTTGCTTCCTTATCTGCCTGTGCTTGACTAAGACCTGAGCCTAGAGAGGTGGAGTTCCTGAGAAGATTTCAGGAAGAATCTTGTCATTTGAGAGCTAGAGTTGTCACCAAGGAATTCTAGATGCCCAGCTTGCAGAGACTCATCTGGTGGTAAAACTGCAGGGTTTGGCTAGGCTCAGAAACGTAGTTTTGATAGTGTTCTCATGTTTGATCAGTCTATTTAGAATGGACACAGTCTAGCCAGCTTTAGATTGTTGGAGCAAAACAATGCAAATTTATAAGGAGGTACAGACTTCTCAATAGGACCAAATGCTATGTAGCTTTGACTAGAGCAATCGTTCTCAAAGAGTGGCCCAGCAGTGCCAGCATCGCTTCAGAACTTGATAGAAATGCAAATTCTCAGGCCCCATCCCAGACTTGACTCACAGACTCAGGGTGGGGCCCAGCTAGCTGTGTTTTAGCAAGCCATCCAGATGATTCTGACACATGATCAAGTTTGAGAACCAATAGACCACGGTATGCTTGCTACGGTAGGCAAGATACGTGGGAAACAAATGAAATTCAACACATTGTTTGGTCAGCCTAGAATCAAATTGAGGGAGTTAAGGGGGCATTTCAATAGCTCTTGGCAACAAGCTGTGATACTCATTTCCACCCTGGTGACAGGCTTTCCTTCCCAGGGGAGCAGATTTCTTGCATCTGTGTCTGCATGCCCCTCCCCTAAACAGTGGTGCACAGGTGCTATTGAATCCTGTATCTGGGACTCCTGTCTGCCTGGCATCCACTGTAGTCATGTCTTGCAGTAGGCTCTTTGTCATTGTCCTTTGGTTTTATTGCTGTATACTCCAGCCATGCTCCATTCTTCTTGTTTTGAACCTTTAGGTTGTTCTATCTCCTGATGTGATTTTTGCATATTTAAGATCAATTAATTTTGGGTTGATTTTCCTAGTTTAAGTTTCAGACTCCTGTGAATATTTTACTGTCATCCACTATATCAGTTAAGAATGTTTTGGGCTACACGTCACAGAATGCCTGAGTAAGTTACTTATCTCACATAAAGAGATAGTTAATTATCTCACATAAAGAAAAGTTGAGGAATGAGCAGTCCAGGGCTGGGGCAGCTGCTCCACAAGGTCAGGCCTGACCTGCATACCTTCCGTCTTTCTGCTCTGCCATCCTCAGTATGGGCATGTGCTCATCGGTACTCATGAAATGTCTCTTGTGGCTCTTTGTGTCACATCTGTATTCAAGGCAGAAAGAAGGGGGCAAAGGAGTGGGCCTTATCACATCTGCCCCTGAATATCAGGAATAGCAAGAGCTTTGCCAAAAGGCCTTACAGCAGATTCTCCTCTAAATCTTGATTTCTCCAGAACTGGATCACATGGCTACCACTTGCAACATAGGAGGCTTGGAAAGTAGAGGATCAAGATGATTGGGTTAGATCATAATCCATGGGCTGGAGCTGGGCACACTGATGCTCTGAACAAAGTTGGGGTTCTAATAACAAGGAAGAAATGGGGAATTGATATTGAACAGGCACCAACAGTGTCGGCCACACCTACTAAATCTACTACGTCTAGAATCCATTGATTCCAAGCCAGGCTTATGGTTAGGGATGTACCATATTGATTCTGTTGTGGGTCTGAAGCCAACCTTGTAAAGACCCCTTCTTTGGAACAATGGGGATAATTTTGTTTTGTATGTCTATTCATTTCATGTTGACTTCTCCTTCTGGAAAGGTAATTGAGACATTCCATGAGAGTCCAGGGTGTAATAAACTGGTGAGTGACTATTATTGATAAGTCAATAATTCTACTTTCAAGTACAGGTTAATTATAGGTTGTTGGCTCTCACCTCTTTGTCATTTCTTAACAAAGAAAGAATTTTGGTTTTTAAGAATAAGGAGTCTAAACATAGATACTTGAGGTTAGAGAAAGAAGGAGAAATGCCTCCAAGAGCAACAAATAAAATTTCTGTGCTAGTCAGTCAGCCTTAAGAACACTGTTTTGATTCAGGGTTGTGTGGGAACAGTTCATAGGCAGGTTTGTGAATGCAGTGAATTTTTCGGCCCAGTAGGTATACCAGATGGCTGGCAAGTCATATTTTGGTGTCTTAGGTGAGTAGTGCATTTGGGCATTAGCTGTTCATCTCTACCAACTACCTGCAAATGGCAAATGGATCATGTCATTCCATCCCATTGCTCTTTTGAGCACATAATGATTGCAGGCAGTTTGGTACCCATGACCGTATCGGCCCTGGAATAACAGGGATATTGAGGGTGAATTTAGAACAGTATATCCAATAAATAATATTAAATCATCATGGAAAACCTAGCAGAGCATCTCTGTAAATTTCAGTGGCATCTCCCATCGTAGCAAAAGGACCAGAACCTGGAAGTTAAAACTTTGGAGCATTGAGAGTCAAAATGTGCATATTTAGTTTTCTGCAAATTAGTCTTAAAAAAACAGGAGCTAATCCTTGTTCTTCAGAATGAGTTAGTTCCATCATATTTACTTGTAAAACCAATTTTCATTAAAAAAAAAAAAAAAAAAAAAGAATCACCTTGAAGTCAGAAATGTTTTCCAGGAAAGTAGTAGAGAATGTGGTAAGCCCCATGACCCACCAGACAACTCAGATTACTCTCAGTGGTAGGTCTCTGCAGAAGTCTGCCCCACGGTCTTGATTTGAGACTGTCCTATCCCTTATCACTGTCCTTAATCCTCATCCCTGCCTCTCACCAGCCTCCTACCCCAACTTAGAACTCTTTCTTCATTCTGAGGATCTTCTGATAACAAACCAGCTGCTCTAAAAATAGCTAGCACCCCATTTCCTTTTTACTGATATTTCTAAAAATGGGCTGGATTCTAATATCTCTGTGTAAATATATCGATTACATTTTCTGAGTAACAATTTGCACAGATTATCCCACACATCCAGGTGTGTGAGGCAGCCCAAGAAGTTGGAGGCTCAAATGTCACAATTTATCTTAGGGAGATGATAGGATATAAAGTCATCATAGCCATACCTTATACTATAGCCTCAAAGTCTCTTAAATTTGAGGCACTAAGTCATACGAAATAAAACAGAGTCTTGCTTTGTTTTGTAAGCTTTGAATTCTGCACCTGAAGTTTACTTAAATGTCCTCATATATAAAATAAAATCACTGGACTAAAAGTCTCTGGGAGCCCCTCCTGCTCTAGAGTTTCATGAAATCTGTTTATGAAGGTTTTTTTAGAGTAAGCAGGAACGGGTATTCTCATATGATGGTATCATTATTGGTACAGTGACTCTCATCCCTGACTTTGTTTTGAGGAGACAAGAAGCCACCATGGGGAAAGAAGTCTGATCTGGGCCCACAGAGTAGAGCCTGGACCTATAGTAGCCAAGATTTAGTAGCAAATCTCCATCTGTTTTTTCATTTGCCTGAGACAGTGGCTCTCTCCTGGGAGCCCTCCCCACTGTCGCCCTTTCTCCCTTCACACGCTGCCTAGGAAGCCCATGGCTCATTCTCCCTTTCTTATTCTTCCATCTCCCCCTTCCCTCTTCCCCTATTTACATGCAGAAAGTTATATTTGTACAAAGCTTTCTCTTTGGGCGAAGAACCTCCCTGCAGTGTAGGCTGAGTAAGGGCTCTACTTATTTCTCTGACTACTTTGGATATTCTCAAATGGCCCTCTCTGTGGAAAATGATTTCCTGTGTTTCTAGATCATTTACATAAATTAGGCATTGATTTTTTTTGTTTCAGCTATAGCACTTCCATAGGCTTCTTTTCAGCATTTTAATAATCTCTCTATGTTCATTCAGCATGCCTCAAGTTGCCAAGAGTAACTAAACTGAAATAGACGAAAATTCTAGTTCTGTGCAGTTATGAGATCTTACCCAATGGGTACTGAGTGGATGAAGCCAGCCTAAGGCACGACTGGGTAAGGGTCTTCTTTGCTGAATGGGTGGAGGTAATCTGGGAGGGGGTCCCCATGAAATGTATGCGGCACCACCCATGGAGGCAGAAACACTCCCGTAACAGACTTTCAGATACCCCATCCTCAGTATCTCGGCAAGCGGCACCCGCTGTGCAAGCCCAAACCTGGGTCTCATTTTCATGCCTTCTCTTGCTCTCCACATCAGCAGAAAGTCCTGTTACTGCCATTTATTGAGCAATCTTTAAATGCCTTGCCCTCACTAAGTGCTTTGTCAACACCATCTCATCTAACCTTCACAACGACTCAAAGAAATAGAAGGGTCATCCCCATTTTCCAGATGAGTAAAAGAGGCTCGAAGATATTAAGACATTGCCTAAGATCCCACAAAGGTGAGTGGTGGAGCAGGGATTTGGGCCCAGGTATTCTGACTCCAAAGCCAGCTCTTGTAACAATTCCCCTAAAGTACCTGTCTTGATTAAAACCACCATCTCCAAGTTCAGATAGAATACGTCCTTTAGAGGGGTTGCTTTTGAATCGACTGGGTTTCTCCTTTAAAATAAGATCAGACATCTGTGCTGCTGAAGTGTTGTGCAGGATGCATTTAACTAACTCAACGCACCATTCCTGGCAAGCCCAATAATTAGTAGCTGTAATAGACAAAACCTTTAACAAAATAAAAAAAGCAAACAACCTGAATTTTAAGTGGTGTGCACACGGAGTAGAGCATGCCAATGACGCCCTTCTCTGCGTCTTGTTCAGTTAAACACTTTCCAGCATCTCTCCCATCCCTGCCTTTATGATTATGATTATTAACATTTCCCAATTAAAAAGTAATATGTGCTTATTATAGAACATTTGGAAAATATAGCAAAGCAGTAAGAAGACAATTTAAATCATCAGTTATCCTACCATCTCCAAGTAGCAAAATCACCTTATCATTTGGGACTTTTTATCCCTTTTTAAAAAATCTTTCTACACTTTGGACATCTGATTTTTGTATACTGGGCTTTAATATTTAATGTATTGCTAAAATTCCCTATGCTACTACAGATTTTTCTATTTAATTACAGCCCAGTATGCTATTTTATGGACCCAAGCAATTTGCGCAATGTATTTCATCACTTTCCTGCTTTCCTACTGTTGGGCACTCTGATTTTCCCGTCTCACTTGCTTTTTTTTTTTTTAAGGAGGTACTGGGGATTGAACCAGGGCCTCGTACATGGGAAGCAGGAGTTCAACCACTTAAGCTACATCTCTTCTCCATCCATCTCATTTGTTTTGCTGCCTCTTACTCTTTCTTCTCAGCCTTTACCATTTTAACCTCAGCTCTATTCTAGCACCTCCATGGAAAGAGCATAGAATTTGGAAAGAGCATGGACACCAGAAGCACACACATCACCTTTAAATTTAAGCTCCACTTCTTACCAGTCATGTGACCTTGGACCAGTCACTTAATTTCTTTAAGATAACTAACACTGCTAACATGTTTCTTAATGAATTTTTTTTGTTTGTTTTGGCTTTGAAGGAATAATGTAGTATATGTTAAGTGTTTTGCAGTGCCTGGCACAAAGCAGATATCCTATAAACAGTTGCTGTCGTTTGCTCATCATTTCTCCTGCCCATCACACCAAGTTATTCTCTTTTTAAAAATTACAGAACTTCATTCAGAGGCAGTAATCAGAGGTCCAATTCAAGTAATCAGGCAGAAAGAGAATGGAAAGTGAATAGGAATGTGCTATATCTGAGCAAAAGATTAAGCTTTTATGGGTTTTTTTTTGTGGGGGTTTCTTGGGGGTCTTTTTTTTTTTTTATTGGTCAAGCTTTCCACATATGACCCCAGTTTGCAAAATACTTGTTTCCAAAATGGAATTTTGAACACAAAAAGAATGTGATAATAAAAGCCTTGGATTCCTTTTTCATGAGCTCGATTTCTATTTCTATGAACCCCTGTTTCTTTCCTGTGGTAGGTCAAATGGATGAAATTACAGGCCTCCCTTGCTATAAATTAAATGGAAATTGACCAGATACCTAGTTACCGTGGGGTGACATTGTAATAATGAAAGATAAAGTACAACAAAGTGAACTGCAATAATTTTTTTCATCTCCTGGGCTTACAAGTTTCCAAGCCAAAACACAGTTCTCCAATCTCCTCTAGAAACTTTTCCTTTAACATAGTTAAGCAAAACTCCATATTATTTCAATCTGTAGTCATTAATCTGGAAGTAATCAAAAACTTCTTTTCCTTTTTCCTTCTGATAAAAGAAGTCTCTGGAATTCAGGGCTACTTGTTTGGTTGGTCTTTTCTGCCCCTCTGTAGCAGAGTGTTCTCAGTCCGCTTCTGTAATCTCTGACAGAAGGGCAGTATCCTGCCCCTGGAATTTGCTCCTCCTCCCAGAAACTAGAGAAAGGATGCCCACAAAGTTCTTCACCATTCTTAAAGGAGAAGAATATCTTGGGAGTTGAGACTGACAAATGCTTAGAGCAAATGGGTCTACCTTATATCAATAGAAAGAAATAGCAGAAGACATAGCAAGCTGGTTGGGACGATGGGAGGGGGGAACCTGTTATGTTCATATCCTCTAGCCATAAAATCCCCCATGAGTCTGTTTCTCTGTAAGTCTTGGCATCCAGGGTAGGCCAGAAGAGTAAGTGCCCCCGTACTCGGGAGACCCTGCAGTGCTGGCATTCACTTTCTTGAATGCTTCGAGTTTGGAGTAGGCTTGGTTCTAACAAGAAACAGCCTGCACCCAAGGATTCTTTAGCTGGGCTCACCCAGGGAGCACCTCCACACTGTACCTTGGAGTCCCCGAGGACTTCGTTCAGCCTTCAGACCCCCACCTTTTGTAACCTGGTTATTAGAAATACCTTGTCCATTTGGACTGTCCAACAGGAGTCCCTTGGAAGCACAGCTTCTCTTGGGAATTGTTGGCTCTGAAGAATGGAACCAAGATTAATAGTTTTTTAGGAAAACCCATGTCTGTGTGCAAAATGGTATTTCCACCCTTTAAAATGATCCCGGTTTTCTGATTGTTCCTGTTAGATCAAGTTAAAGACAAAGCTGAGGGTAAGGACAGACCACCACCTAATTGGGGATATTTATACAGGAGCCTTGGAATGTTGAGGATTGCTGGGGGAACTGGTCCCCCAATAGCTCCACCACGAGAAAATGACCTTGAAAACGGGCTCTATTTCTCCCCAACTCAAAGGACAGGCCTAAGAGAAGGAACAAGAAGTAGAATTGCTCTCTTCTTCATTACCATTTCCGTCTTAATCCTTTCTTTCAAAGCTTCCCTATAACTTTTCCCATATTCTCAAAGGCGGGAAAGGGGAAGAAAGAAAAGACAAAAACAAAATAGAAGACGGTAGGGGCAGAAGGAGAAGTTCGAGAGTAGGTTTTGTCCACTCCAAAAAGGCTAATGAAATGCCTCAAGAGCAGTCCCCTTCAGTCTGGGAAGCATGATTTCTTCCTCCAAGGCCCCAGGGGTGTCATGAACAATAGGAGGAAGAGGTACCCTACTGAGCCAATCAGCCAATCCTCACTCCCAGGAATCAAGACAAGCTCTCTTCCTCTTACCTGGCTGAGGGGCAGCTTTTCTCTGCTCATCAGTATGTGCATGTGTACTGCGAATCCAGGAAAGTTTGGCAGATGCTGTTGCTACCCAGACCATATCCCCCCTGCCTCACCTGGAGGTCACCTGCAACTTCTGTGGGTAGGTCCACACATCCCTACCCCCAGTACTTCCATCTCCCTGCCCAAGGACTTTCTCTGGACAGAGGAGCATGATTGGCCAGCTACAGGAAGACCAAGCAGTAACCGGCCCTCAATCAAATGAGGCTCAGGAATTAGGCCGTTCCTGGCCCTTGGCAGGACACTTCTGAGGTACAGTCTACGTGGTCTTCAGAGGTCCCCAGTGGGAGTAAGCCAGTTGCCCGTAGCAGTACCCCATCACTTGACGTACCTTCTCTTGGCTTTCCTCCCTTCCTATGTCATTTCCCACTCCCTTACCATGTTTCCTGGGATCACCTCCCAAGTAATCTATTGCCCACCATCCTTGTCTCAGTGTCTGCTTTCCAAAGAACCCCTACCCAAGACAGAAGAGTTGCCTCCTTTGTACCTAAATGGAAGTATGTTGGCAGTGGGCATGCCTGGAGTCATTGCCTACTTAGGCCACAGGAAAAGACTAAGAGTGAAAGCATGGAGGGACATTAGCACCTAGGTTATTATAAAATCTAATTTTCAAAAACAGCTGTAATTGTTAAAGGTTTATCTGTGAAGTGAACCTTAGGACTTGTGCCTTGGCTGCCCCCTCACATTTTGAGTTAGTACTAATCAATTCAATGCCAAGAAACATCTAGTCAAAAGCAACATATTCTCTACAGAGAGGAGGGGTAAGACCCCAAAATGCAAAAGACCCATTTAGATCAAACTCTTCTGCCACAGAGCAGAATACAGTGTTTGGATGAGGGCAAGGCAGTTCATCTTAGCTGCAAGACTATATATACTTACTTGAAGGGTGCATGACTGAACAGTTCTTAATGTTTCTACCAAGAGAAGAAGGTCATCATTTCTAATATTCTCTTCAACTGCTAAAGGGATCAGAGCATTAACACCTGGATTTAGCAATGGCAGATAGTGTAAATTCACATGATAACCAAGAAAGTCTCTTTTAAAAAACATGTTAAGAAATTACCAGCCTTTTTTGCTTAAGGAATTTTCTTTGTAATTTTCTTTGTAGTCCATAAATAATTAAGCAGTATAAATGTCTTAGGCCTAAGGAAAAGACAGTTTGCATTTTTCATAATCCAAAGTCATGATCCTATCACTGGGCCCATTTGTTACCCAACTGTCTGCTGGCTGCAGGGTTTCAGCCTGTCAAGTTGTCATGTCCAAGGAGTTAAGTTCATCATGCCATTCCATGTCCATGGTTTCTTTCCCTTTCTTTTCCTTCCTCTTCCTCATCATGGTTAGCATGATTAACATTAAATGGAACCTATATGCTCTATTTCTTCATAAACCCATTCATATATCAAACTTTCTAATCTCCCAGTTCTACATAGAATGGAACTAGGTCCCAGAGGATATACAAAACTTGTCAGAGATTACCTAGTTAAATTAAGATTCAGCTGTTACAGATTTTTAGGACAACTCTCTTTCCACTGAGCTTTGTCTCTCTAAGAAGAGAATAAAATCCTTCAGAACACAGACCATATCTGTCAATCATTCATTAAAGATTCATCTTTGCATCCATGAGACAAAGACACTGTGTTAGGTTCTGGGAACCCCAACATGTATAAAACAGTGTCAGATTCAGTTTAGGCTCTAGAGTCCAGGAAGGATGTCATATATAAAGAGAAATAGTTCATTACAGTTTGGTTAGCATTTTGATAGAGATATATGCAAAAGCTGTGGGACCATCCATCCAGAAGAAAGAGGAGGAGGGGAAGGAATCACAACAGAGGTAATAACCAAAGTGAGTCTTAGAAGATGAGAAATGTTTTGGGCATGGAAAGATAAGGCAGTCCATTAAGAAACTCAGTTGCCCAAAAGCCCCAACTTTTTCATCAAGTTTGACAAAAGCTCAGGGAGCAACTGGGAGAGGATCAGGACATGAGCTTACAAGGACAACTGGGTCAGTAATGTCCTGTTTTAGTTTGCTAGGCTGCTGAAAGCAATATACCATGAAATGGGTTGGCATTTAACAATGGGAATTTATTAGCTTACAAGCTTACAGTTTGAGTCCATGAGAATGTCCAATTCAAAGCATCATTCAGGTGATGCTTTCTTCCCCAGGACCAACTGCTGGCGATCCTTGATTCCTCTGACATATGGCAAGGCATATGGCCATGTCTGCTGGTCTCTCCCTTCTCTTCCAGGTTTCCTTGATTTCAGCTTCTTGCTTCTGAGGCTTTCTCTCTCTCTCTATTCATTCCATTTATAAAGGACTCCAGTAATAGGATTAAGACCCATCCTGAATGAGGTGAGTTGCACCTTAACTGAAGTAGCCTCATCAAAAGGTCCTACTTGCAATGGAACCACACCCACAGGAATGGATTAACTTTAAGGACATGCTTTTCCAGGGTGCATAAAACTTTGAACCACCACATGTCTTTAAGCTTTGCTAAGAAATGTGGGCCTTATCCCTTACATAATAAGAAGTCATTGAAGAATTTGAAGTAGGGAAGAAATATGATTAAATCTGAGATTTAGAAAGACAATTCAGTTGTCAATGAGGGAGGTTAAGGACAAGTATGCAGAGACTAGAAACAATAAACATTATTCAGTGTTTATTGACAATGCACTTGTGCCATGCTCTCTTCTAAGCACTGAAGTATGGCAATAAAGCAAACAAAATCCCTGCTCCCATGGAGCTTACATCCTAGTGGTAGAAGAAGACAATAAACAAATACAAAGTATATCAAAAGGTGTTCAATGCCACGGAGAGCAATAAGTGTGTAAGGAGCATGGGGAGTGCCAGAGTTGGGGTAAGTACAATTTTTACCGTTTTATGACGCACATCCAAGGAAGTCCTCAGGAAAAGGGGGACATTTGAACAGAGGCCTGAAGGAAGTGAAGGAATACACGATGTGGATATCCACAGGAGAAGCATTCTAGATATTGGGACCAGCAAAGCAAATGCCCTGAACTGGGAGTGACTTGACATGTTCCAAGCCAAGGCAGACAGTGTGGGCAAAGTGGTAGGAGTGGAGGCAGAGCCAGCAGGCCTGGATCTCATAGGGCCTTGAA
>JAQZBX010012699.1:17079-40965 GCA_029593785.1 Cabassous unicinctus | reverse complement strand
TTTTTTTTGGTTCTCAATTTCATTTATTTCTACTCTAATCTTTATTATTTCTTTCCTTCTGCTTGCTTTGGGAATAGATTGCTGTTCTTTTTCTAGTTCCTTCAGTTGGTCTGTTAGATCTTTGATTTTAACTCTTCTTTTTTTAATATAGGTGTTTAGGGCGATAAATTTCCCTCTCAAGACTGCCTTCGCTGGGGGCATTTTCGAGACTTGGGAATGGTCCTGAATGACATTGCAATCACAGATATAGGCCATTATATATCTTCCAATAACTACAGAATTGTGTAGGAAAGAGTGTAAACTATAAACTATAATCCATGCTCAGTGGCAATGTCCCAAAATGCATTTATCTGTTGCAATGAATGTACCACACTGATGAAGGATGTTGTTCATGTGGGAAAATGTGGGAGGTATGGGGCGCAGGGCATATGGGAATCCCTATATTTTTTATGTAACGTTTCTATAATCTAAGTATCTTTAAAAAATAAAATAATATATTAAAAAAAAAAGACTTCCTTTGCTGTATCCCAAAAATTTTGGTAAGTTGTGTTCTCATTTTCACTCATCTCAATGTTTTTACTAATTTCACTCGCAATTTCTTCTTTGACCCACTGATTATTTCAGTGTGTTGTTTAGCCTCCACATATTTGTGAATTTACCTCTTTCCTGTTACTGATTTCCAGTTTCATTCCATTATCATCTAAGAAGGTGCCTTGTATAATCTCAGTCTTTTTATATTTATTGAGAGTTGCATTATGACCTAACATGTGGTCTGTCCTGGAGAAAGATCCATGGGCACTTGAGAAGAATGTATAATCTGCTGAGTTAGGGTGTGATGTTCCATATATGTCTGTTAGGTCTAGCTCGTTTATCACATGGTTCAAGTTCTCTGTTTCTTTGTTGAATTTCTGTCTAGTTGTTCTGTCTAATAATGTGAGCGGTGTGTTGAAGTCTCCAACTACTATTGTAGAGATATCTGTTTCTCCTTCAGTTTTGCCAGAGTTTGTCTTGTGTATTTTTGGGCACCCTGGTTAGGTGCATAGATATTTATGATTGTCATTTCTTCCTCTTATTCATCCCTTTTATTAGTATATAATGGCCTTCTGTGTCTCTTACAACTTTTTTGCATTTAAAGTCTGTTTTGTCCAATATTAGTATAGCTACCCCTACTCTTTTTTGGTTACTATTTGCATGGAGTATCTTTTTCCAGCCTTTCACTTTCAGCAAGTTTGTATACCTGGGCCTAAGGTAAGTCTCTTGTAAGCAACATATGAATGGCTCATGTTTTTTTAATCCATTCTGTCAGCCTCTATATATTTATTTTTTAAGGAAGTACCGGGGGTTGAAACCAGGACCTTGTACATGGGAAGCAGGCACTCAACCACTGAGCTACATCCACTCCCCAGCCTATATCTTTTGATTGGGGAGTTTCATCCATTCACATTCAATGATATTACTGTGAATGCATTATTTACTTCCACCATTTTATTCTTTGGTTTTCATATGTCCTATCTTATTTTCATCTATCTTTTCTTTTGGTTACCCTTTTTGCTATTCTTTCTTCTATACTCTCCTCCAAGCCTCTCTCTCCTGTCTTTTTCTTTCAAGCTCTAAGGCTTTCTTAACTATTTCCTGCAAAGGTGTATTCTTTTTTACGAACTTGCTTAGTTTCTGTTTGTTGTGAATGTTTTAAACTCACCTTCATATTTGAAGCACAGTTTTTCTGTATAAAGAATTCTTGGCTGGCAGTTATTCTCTTTCAGTATCCTGATTGTATCATACCACTGTCCTCTTGCCTCCATGGTTTCTGATGAGAAATCTGTACTAAGTCTTACTGGGTGTCCCTAGTATATGATGGTTTGCTTCTCCCTTGCTGCTTTCAGAATTTTCTCTTTATCTTTAACGTTTGACATTCTGAGTAGTATTTGTGTTGGAGTAGGTCTATTCAGATTTATTCTGATTGGGATACGCTACATATCTTGGACACATAAATGCATTTCTTTTGTTAGAGCTGGGAAATTTTCAGCTATTATTTCTTCAAATTCTCTTTCTGCCCCTTTTCCCTTCTCTTCTCCTTCTGGAACTCCCATGACACATATGTTATTGCATTTTGTGTTATCATTCAACTGCCTGCATCCCTGCTATTTTTTTTTCCATTCTTTTCTCTCTTTGTTCTTTTCTCTCTTCAATCTCATTGTCCTGTCTCCTCTATTACTTATTCTTTCTTTGATCATTTGGAGTCTGCTCTTGTATGCCTCTAATGTGTTTTTCATCTCACCTAACATGTCTTTCATTCCCATGACCTCTGTTACTTTTTTATTCAGGTTTTCAAATTCTTCTTTGTGTTCTTGATGCCCTTTATCTATTTAGATAAAGACCTTTATCTTTATCTAATGTCTTCTTGATGTCCTTCATCTATTTAGCCATATTTAGCCAATATTTCAATATTTCTTGATGTCCTTTATCTATTTAGCCATATTTAGCCAATATTTAGCCATATTTAGTCAATATTTAGCCATATTGTCTTTCAACTCATTAATTTGATTTTGGAAATTTGTGCACATCTCGTTAATTAGTTGTCTCAAATCCTGCATCTCTTCTGGGACTTTGATATATTCCTTTTCTCAGGCCATTTCTTCCAATTTCTTAGTATGGCTTGTAATTTTTTGCTGGTTTTTTAGGCATCTGATTAGGGTGGTAACTTTACTCAGATCTCAATTTCTTTCTTTTTTGTAGGGTTTTAGTGGCAGGAGGCTGTGTTACTGCTGTTCTTTGATTCTTGCTTCAACCTGTTCTGGGTCTTTAGAATTGTCCCTGTTATTTGCTCAAATCTGGGCTCTGGACCCAGTAATGGGTTGCAGACCCATTTCTTAGGATCTTGGGTAGGAAGGCTGGAAAGGATGGAAAAAGCCTCTCATGTATTTACTTTTAATTTCCTCATGTGCACTTCCTTGGTCCGCCAGCAGATGGCACTCTTTTGCAGCCCTCAGTTCAATGCCTGGATGGAGTGTGTTTGCTGCAACACAGGACAACGTGACAGAGGTTTCTGCCTGGAGGTTAAGAGCCTCATAATTCAAACTTTCTCAGAGACAGTTCTCCAGCCTTTGTTGGCAGCCCCCTCCCTTTTCCTGGGTAGGAATTAATTCCATTCCCCTCTGTGTCTTCAACAACCAGTCCCAGTCAGTAAAGGGGTAGATTGAGAAGATCAGATCTCTTTAGTCCCTTGCTCCTAAGACAAACAATGATGTGACCCCATTCAGCCTTGAAGGGCTCCTGGGACACAACAGACCAAATTTGTGGTTCAAAAGCTTTGTCAGCCTTAGGCTGTATCCTTGTCTCTCCCTTGTCCTGGGGAGATGGATCCCTGGGGCCCCCTTTGTCTATAGCCACCAGCCCAGGCCTGAAAATTCATAAGTGTCTATAATGTGGGGGAGGGTTGCCTGCATTTGCAGCTGCCACTTTTTTTTTTTTTTTTTTCCCCAGAATAATCTTTTTTTTTTTACATTTCTCAATTAAATGTAATGGATATATATAAAAAAAATTTTTTGGATCAAACAATATGTTACACAATATATTTGGTTCATAGTAACGCATTCATACAGTATTTGTCCTTTTGTGTCTGGCTTGCTTCACTCAACATAATGCCGCTTTTAACTCACAGTTTTGCCTTTGCGATTCACTTCCTTTGCTCCTCTCCTCTCTGGGCAATGTCCAGCCATCCCCTGGTGTCGTCAATCCTAGATGATTTTTTTCTAGGTCATTTCTGCCTCTTCTCTAGCTATTTTTCTGTGAGAAGAGAGAGTCCGTGTCTTTCTAGTCCGCCCTCTTCCTGGAAATGCCCCTCTGCTTTAGTTCAAAACATCATTTTTCTCTGGGACAAGTGAACAATCTCCTAAGTTTCCACACTTTCTCTCAAGTTCATATTTGTCATTGTTTTCTGAGTAGTCTGGCTAAGAAAATTTTTTTAAAAATTTTTTAAAAAGAGAATCTGACTACATCAGATTTTTTAAAAAAGAAAATCTGACTACATCACTGTTTTGTAGAGAATCTTTCAGTGGTTGAAATCCAGACTTCTTAGCATGGTCTAGAAAACCCTAAACGGAACTGCCATGCTGTTTTCTGCCATTCTCTCTTTGTACATAGCTGTTGTCTTTTTCTTACCCCTGCCTGGCTCTAAAAGCCTACTCACACTCAACTCCTCTTTGAATCCTTTTCAACATACCCATTCTCCCCCAATTTGCTCATTACGTATTCTATATAAATCTTTACCTCATATTCTTTCTCATATTGCATTTAATTTCTAATTATGTATTTACATGTTCTGTCTCTCTTGAGAGATTATAATTCCTCAAGAGTAATCTTGTTCAATCCCTTGATGTCATACTATTGCCTCCTAAATCTGTTTCTCCAGCACAGAGTTTCTGCTCTCAATTTTAGATTCAAATATTCACCAATTCTAACAACAGACACTTCATATTCAACATGTCTGAGGCAATTGCATCTTTTTTTTTTTTTTTTAAAGATTTTATTTATTTATTTACTTTTCCCCCCCTTGCTGCTTGTGTTTGCTGTGTCCATTCGCTGTTTGTTTTTTCCGTGTCTGCTTATCTCCCCCTTGCTGTGAGGTCCTGCTGCATCAGCCCACCGCGGGGCCTCCCATATGGTAAACGGGAGCTCTATCGATTGAGCCACACCCACTTCCCGGCAATTGCATCTTATTTCAAGCTTTTATAAAACAAAAGAACAACAAAATAGCCTTTAACTTGTTTGTAGTAACTGTTGCTTCCAAAAAAAAAAAATCATTTTGAGAGATTTTACTATTTGGGATCATATAGTTTTTCTGTTCAATAGCATATAGTTCCCTTAGTAAATTGTTTTTAAAAATTGGACAGAGGTGAAAATGTCTCTTATTAACACTTAAGAAATTTAGAACTTAATTATAACTTGTAGCTTTTATCTGTATAAGCAAACTCATGCACACTATTTAAGAGTTAATAGTATATAAAATAAGCTTTCTATCTCTGGTAAAAGTAGAGTATCTTGTTGAAGACCAAGCACCCACTGAGAACAGCAAGAAAAGCTGAATACTCATGCTTGAAAACATCAGAGAACTTCAAAGGTAGCCAGAACTTTGAGGTTGCTTTTCCCCTTGTGGCATTTACCAATTTTTTAGTGCTTCAGACTGAGGGCCAAGAGACGAAGCAGAGTTTTGAGCAATCTTATGAGGCTTTGGCAGTAAAAGTGAGTTCAGTGTTTGCCAAATAGGCGGAACCTTATATGGAAGCACAGACATACAGGAAGAATGGAAAACAATGGAAAGGGTAAATATGAGAATATATAAAAATAAATATTGATTCTATGAAACCAATTTTGTGGCATGGAAAATATATGTGGAATTAAAATACATGAAAAAAGCACAGACGTGTTTAGGGATTAAAGCAAGTAAAAGTGTTTAAATTCTTTGCAATATCTGCAAAATTATAAGAGTTCTAATTTATGTCAGATTCTAATAAGTAAAAAATGCATGTTCTAATTACTGGGTAACCATCAGAGAAAGAATAATTATATAATTAACAAGCTAATGGAAATGGGTAAATGCAATACTTTAAAAATATTATCAACCCAAGGAAGGTAAGAAAGGATGGAAAAGTAATATAGAACATATGGAATAAGTGGAAAAAACAAAATAGTTAGATACTAGAGTTAAACCCAGCTCTGTTAATAATCATATTATATGTAAAGAGATTAAACGCTCCCAATTATATAACAATTGTTGCACTGGGTGAAAAGGGAAAAAAATCTTAATCTTCTTATAAGACTCACATCTTAAATATTAAGACATATAAAGGTTGAAATTAAAAAGATGGAGAAAGGTAAACCATAAAAATTCGAACCATAGAAGAATTTGCATAGGCAAGTTAATAACACACAAAGTAGAATTTAAGGCAAGAGGCATTACTACAGATAATGAGGGACAATTCATGTCATAAAAGTCATTGAAATGAAAATTCTAAATTTGTTATGTACCTAATGCAGCCTGAAAAGCAAAATTTGACAGAAATAAGCAGAGAAATAAATCCACAATTATAATAGATTTTATCATATACTTTCTGTAAGTCGTAGGCCAAGCAGATTAAAAAAATCAGTAAAGTGTAGATTTGAATAAAACTATTGACAGACTTATTTGTTGTATTTAGAACACTGCATTGAACCTGAAGAAAAACATTCTCTTAGAGTACCTTTGGAACACTTCTGAAAATAAAGTATATCCTGTACCGTAGAATGAATATCAACAAATTAAAGAATTGAAATCACACAAAAATCAGAGTATTTCTGAGCACAGTGTAATTAAGCTAAAAATCAATCATCAATTAAAATGAGAAAATCCCTAAATTCTTGGAAATTAAGCACTGTGCTTCTAAATAATGCATGAATGAAAGAAGAAACCACAATGAAATTAGAAAATATTTTAACTAAATTATACTGCAATGTGACATATTGTGTTAAGTACTTAACATTGGCTTAGAGGGAAATTTATAGTTTCAATGAGAATATATGAGAAAAGAAGAAAGATTGAGAATAAGTGATCTAAAGCTTCCATTTTTAAGAAATTAGAAAAGGAACATCAAATTAAACTCAAAGTAGAAGGAGGAAAAGAATAAAGGGAGTAAAGAAAATAATGAAATAGAAAATCAAGAAGCCAAAGGTTGCTTCTTTGAAAAGATTAATAATATTGATAAGCCCAAGAAAGACTGAAAAAGACGAGAGGGAGAGAGAGAAAGGAAGGGGTGGGAGGTTTACCAATATCAGGAATAAAAATAGGAACATCATAAAAAAACTTGCAAACATTAAAAAATAGGAAAAAAACAATAAAACACATTAATAAAAAAAAGAACAAAAACAAAATGATAGAGAACATTGTGAACAACTTTATCCCAGTGAATTTGAAAATTTGGAAGAAATGGACAAATTTCCAGAGGAGAATATCTTAATGGACACAAGTGAGAATACAAAATCGAAATAGTCCTAAATCTATTAAAAAAATAATTATGTTTCCACAAAGAAAAATATGGGCCCAGATAGCTTCACCAGTTAATTATATCAGACATTTAAAGGGGAAAAAAACCCTCAATTCTTAAACACTTTTTCCAGAGAATAGAGAGAGTGAATACTTCCCAATTCATTTCATGAAGCCAGCATAAACTTGATGCCAAAATCTTACAGGATATAGATACAAAAATTCTAAATAAAATATTAGCTAATTGATTCTAGCTATATATTAAAAGGATACTCAATCACAACATTGTTAGATTTATTTCAGTTAGACATGCTAGACTGGTTTGATATTTGAGCATCAATTAATATAACTCACCACCTTCACATGTTAAAGGAGAACAATCATAATGATCAATAAGTAGAGAAAAATCATTTGATAAAATTTAACATCCTATTTATGAAAATAAATTCTTAGCAATACAGAAATAGAAGGGGCTTCTTCATTTTAATAAAGGATATATACAAGATCCTACAGCAAACATCATGCTTACTAGTGAAATATTGAAAAGTTTCTCCTCTGATTTTGGGAATTAAACAAATATAACCACTATCATTCTTATTCAACATTGTACTGTAGATCATAGCTAGTAAAATAAAACAAGGAAAAGAAATAGCTAATATGCATTGGAAAGGAAGAAATAAAACTATAATTATTTACAAATAACATGACTGTATACCTTGAAAATTCGGAATAATCTTCAGAGAAACCCTTTGAATCAATAACTGAATTTAGTGTGCTCACTAGATCCAAAATCAATATTCAAAATAAATATATTTCTATATACTAGCAACAAAATATTAGAAAGTTTTAAAAGTTAGAACATTTGCAATAGTATCAAAACCTTAAGTATCTAGGACTAAATCTAACAAAAGATGTGCAATACATATACACAGAAATTATTATGGCAATAAATTAGTAAGGCCTAAATAAGTGGGGGATATATCATGTACGTGAATTGCAAGACTCAATATTGTAAAGACATAGATTTCCCAAAAATTGATCTATAAAATTCAAAGCAATGTTTATCAAAATCCAAGTATGGTTGTGTGTGTGTGTGTGTGTGTGTGTGTGTGTGTGTGTGTGTTTAAGTTGACAAGCTGAGGAACAGCAAAGGACCTAGAATACTGAAAATAATCTTGCATGAAAAGTTGAAGGACTTACGTTACCAAATATCAAGCCTTATTATAAAACTACATTATATAATACATTGTACTGTTGGTATAACGATAGACAAATAGAAGTGCAAAAGAATACAGAATCCAAAACCAAACCTTCGTGTCTATGTTTATGACAAAGGTACCACTGCAGAGCAGTGGGTTAAGAATGAACTTTTCCATCAGTGGTGCTTGCAACTGCATACTCATGTGAAAAATAATGAATCTCAAGCCCTGTCCCATACCTGTCATACAAGTCAATTTCTGATGGATTTTTAAAATCTAAATGTAAAACATATAACAATAAAGTTACCAGAGGCTAATGTAGGAGAATAGGCTTATGGTATTGTGGTAGACCGTGATTTCTTAAACAGCATATACAGCACAATATCCATAATCATAGAGTCCAGTTGATCAAATGGACTACATTAAAATTACCTTTTAAAAAAATCAAAATACACTATTAAAAGGGTGAAAAGGCAAGCCACAAAGTGGGTGAGGATATTTGTACGACAAATATCAAACAAAGGATGTGTATCCAAAATAAATATCAATGAGTAAGAAAATGATAGACAACTCAATTTAAAAATGGGCCAAAGGTACTTCACAAAAGAGGATACCCAAATGGCCACTAAGCATATAAAAAGATGCTAAAGTTCATTAGACATTAGGGAAACACATATTAAAGCACAATGCTATAAAATAGGAGTTGTCAAACTTTTAAAGGGCTAGACAGTAAATATTTTTTACTTCACAGACCATATGTTCTCTTCTGCATTTACTCAACTCTGCCCTTATAGTGCAAATGCAACAGAAGACAATATATAAACAAATGGGCGAGGCTATGTTCCAATAAGTCTTTATTTACAAAAATAGATATGAGCCATATTTGGCCTGTAGGCCATAGTTTGCCAAACTTTGCTATAGATACTACTACCTGTCCGCCAGATTGGCTGAAAAAAAACCTGACTACACCAGGTGATGGTAAAAATCTTAAAAACTGAACTCCAATATCCTGCTAGTGGAAGTGAAAAATTGATACAATTACTTTAGAAAACTGAAAACTTACCCAACCTGAGCCTATGTATACCCTTTGATCATTCCTGACCATATACCCAAGAAAATGCATATATGTTTGCACCAAAAGATTTATACCAGAATGTTCATGGTAGTGTTTTTTTGTTTTTGTTTTTTTTTTAAGATTTATTTATTTATTTATTTATCCCCCCCTTGCTGCTTGTGCTCGCTGTGTCCATTTGCTGTGCGTTTTTCTGTGTCTGCTTGTCTTTGTTGTGTCATCTTTCTGCACCAGCTCAGCATGCCCAGCTCACCGTGCCTGCATGGGCCGGCTTGTCTTCACCAGGAGGCCCCGGGAATCGAACCTGGGGCCTCCCATATGGTAAATGGGAGCCCAACCAATTGAGCCACAGCCGCTTCCCATGGTAGTGTTATTTATTTATAATAGCAAATAACTGGAATGAACCCAAAAGACCATCATCAGTAGAATGAATAAATTATGGCATCTTCATTCCGTGGAATTTTACACAGTAATGAAAGTGTACTGCTGCTACTTGCAGCAACATGAATTAATTGTTCAAACATAAAATCCAGGTCCAGAAAAGTACATACTATAAATTTGCATTTGAAAACTAATCTGTTTGAGAATATCGGTTCTCAAAGTATGTTCTGGAAACCCCTGGGGTCCCCCATGCTACTTTCAGGAAATCTGTAAGGTCAAAAGTATTTTCATAATAATTCTAAGACTACTTTTTGTTGTTGTTGTTTTTCTGCTCGTATTCTTTTACAAGTAGAGTTTCCCAGAGGTTATATAACATGTGTTATTGTTACTGATTAAATCTGGATGCCTTCTATTAAGCCAGACATAAAAGAAATTTACAAAAACATAAAACGGTGTCTCTTTTCACTGTATATTTTGTTTGGAAGATAGGGTTATTTATGTTAATATGTTTTATGTTAATATGCAATGGGTTTATTATTTTTATAAATGGATATATTTAAATTTTCTCATTTTTAATTTCTAGTAGGGTTAATAATACATAAAAACAAAAGCTCTCTGAGATTTTAATAATTTTTAAGAGTGTAAAAGAATACTGAGACCAAAGTTTGTGAACCACTGTTTTAGAAAACATGATAGTGGTTACCTTTGGTCAGTAAAATGGATTTAATGATTGGAAGGGAGCACATGGGGATTTTTAGAATGCTGGTAATGTTCTGTATGTTTTTTATCTCATTAGATGGTGCATGGGTATGTTCACTTTGCTAAGTATTTAAAAGCTGTTTATACTTATGATATTTATATCATATACTTGTTATATACACATATACCTTATATAAAGTTCCCTTTACACTGTGTCCATTGATAATCATGAACTATCACATGTTGCCATAAATTCATTACATTACCATTAAAGTTCTATACCGACTAGTGTCATGAACATTGTTTTTAACATGGTAGCATGTTGGTTCACATTCTGGAGTAATAAAATGTGTATTGCTTAGTTTCTTGCTATCACCACTAAAAATTTAGTATATCCTATTGATTATTTTTTTCTGACAGTTCATTTGTTATCCCCACAGGAAGAATCCTGTCCATTTCCAACACTTCAGCCACCCAGGTGATAGTGATTATGGAAGTGTGCAAGACATGAATCAAGATGAGGCTAATGACCAGCCTGAATGTCCCTATGGAGCATCTTGCTATAGGTCTGTAAACTTGAGATGTTTGGTTTTACTGCCATAATCCCGCCCCCCCCACACACACACACACACGTTTCTCTATTATTAGCACTTTGCTTTAGTGTGGTAGCTTTGTTATAATAATGTTATTATTATACTGTTAATTAGTCCAAAGTTTACACTAGTGTTCACTTTTTATGTTGTACAGTCCTATGATTTTTTGTTTAATTTTTATTCTAGTAACATATATACAACCTAATTCCCCCCCCATACCCACTTTCTAATATATAATTCAGTGCTGTTAATTACATTCACAACATTGTGCTACTATCACCACATCCATTACCAAAACTTTTCTATCACCCCAAACAGAAACTCTGTACTAACTAAACATGAACTCCCCAATGTTTGTAATTTAGTGTCTGGTTTATTTCAATCAGCATGATGTCTTCAAGGTTCATATATGTTGTCACATGTATCAAAATTTCATTCCTTTTTGCAGCTGAGTACCATTTCATTGTATGTGTATATATACCACATTTTGTTTATTGATTTATCTCTTGATGGACACTTGGGTTGCTTCCATCTTTTGCCAATTGTGAATAATGCTGCTATGAACATCAGTGTGCAAGTATGTGTTTGAGTCCCAAGTTTCAATTCTTTTGGGTGTATACCTAAAAGTGGTATTGCTGGAACATATGGTAATTCTATACTTAACTTTATGAGGAACTGCCAAACTTTTTCACAGCAAATGCACCATTTCACATTCCCACCAACAATGATCTATTTAGTGTTCCATTTTCTCCACATCCTCTCCAATTTTTGTTATTGGTTTTTGATTTATTAGGTTTTTGATTACTGATTCAATCTCTGTACAGTTATTGGTTTATTGAGATCTTCTATTTCTTCTTGAGTCAGTGTAGAGATCTTGTGTGTTTTGAGGAATTTGTCCATTTCATCTAGGTTATCTAATATGTTGGCATACAGTTGTTCATAGTATCCCCTTAAAATCCTTTTATTTCTGTAGGGTCAGTACTAATGTCCCCCTCTTTCATTTCTGACTTTAATTATTTGTGTCCTCTCTCCTTTTTCCTTAGTCAGTTTAGCTAAAGGTTTGTTGATTTTATTGATCTTTTCAAAGAACCAACTTTTGATTTAGTTGATTCTCTCTATTGTATCTTTTTCTCTTTCACTTATCGCCAGTTTCTTCTTTGTTATTTCCTTGCTTCTGCTCTCATTGGGTGTAATTTGCTCTTATTTTTCTGCATACTTCTGTTGTGGGGTTAGGTCTCCTACTTAAGCTTTTTCTATATTTTAATGTACCACATTTAGAAATATAAATTTCCCTCTCAGCACTGCTTTTGCTGCATCCCATAAGTTTTGGTGTGTTGTATTTATTTTTTCACTCACCTCAAGATATTTCCCAATTTCACTTGTTTTCTTTGAACCATTGATTAAGAGTGTTAATTTCCACATATTTGTGAATTTTCCAGTTCTCCTTCTGTTATTGATTTCTAGCTTCACTCCATTGTGGTCATAAGAATATACATTATATGATTTCAATATTTTTTAATTTATTAACCTTATTTTGTGACCTAAGATATGGTCCATTCCTGAGAATGAACCCATGTGCATTAGAGAAGAATGTGTATTCTGCTCCTTTTGTTTAAAGTGTTCTATATATGTCTATTAGGTCTAGTTGGTTTATAGTATCATTCAAGCCTGTCTATTTCCTTATTGATCTTTTCTCTAGATGTTCTACCCATTGTTGGAAATGGTTTATTGAAATCTTCTACTATTAATGTAGATTTGTAATAATCTTCAAATCTGTCAATATTTTCTTCATATATTTTGAAGCTCTGCCATTAGGTGCACATATATATTTTTAATTGTTGTGGCTTACTATTGAATTGACTCCTTTATCACTATATAACGACCTTCTTAGTCCCTTGTAACAGTTTTTGACTTAAAGTCTATTTCATCTGATATTAGTAGTTATACCCCAGCCCTCTTTTGGCTTCTATTTGCGTGATTTATTTCTTCCATACTTTCAGTGTCCACCTACTTATGTCTTTGAATAAGGTGAGTCTCTTTGAAACATCATATATTTGGGTCATGCTTTTTTATCCGTTCTGCCTTTTAATTTGAGATATTAATCCATTTACGTTTAAAGAAACTACTGATAACGCAGAACTTTCTTCTGCCATTTTGCTGTCTGTTCTTTGAGAGATTTATACCTTTCTTGTCCCTTAATTCTTTCTTTAATGCCTACTTTCATATTTATTTAATTTATTTGTATTGTACAATTTTGATCCTTTCTCATTATTTCTGTATATATTTTTCATATATTTCCTTTGTGGTTACCATGGGGCTTAAATTTAATATCCTAAATCTCTAACAATCATGTTTAATTTGATACCAACTTAACTTCAATAGCACACACATAGATTGTTCCTATGCCTCTCCATCCCCCTACCTTTTTGTTGTACTTATTATAAATTACATCTTTATACAAAATTTATGTGTCCCAAACCATAGATTTATCATTACTTTTTATGCATTTGTAAGAAGTAAAAAGTGATGTTACATCCCTGAAAATACATTACAGTAGTACTGGCTTATGATTACCTGTAGGGAAGGTCTTTATTTCTTTATACCACCTAAATTCACTGTCCGATGTCCTTTCCTTTAAATCTGAAGAACTCCCTTTAGCATTGCTTGTAGGGCAGCTCTAGTGGTGGCAAACTCCCTTAGTTTTTGTCTGTCTGAGAATGTCTTAATCTTCCCCCTTCATTATTGGAAAAGAGTCCCACTGGATACAAAATTCTTGGCTACCAATTTTTGTCTGCTTTCTTCTTGTCTCCATGGTTTCTGATGAGAAATTGACACTTAGTCTTATTAGGACTCTTGTACAGAACACTTTACTTTTCTCTTGCAGTTTTTAGAACTCTCTCTTTGTCCTTGGCATTCTGTGGGGGAGTGGTACCCTGGAGTGTCTTACACCATCCTCTTGGTCCTTACATTCAAATATGCTTTTTCTTGAGTAGAATAAAAAGCCTTGCTAAGATTAATGTCACACAAATTGCTGCTTCCATGTCATATATATCTTTAAGAGGTCAAAGTAGGGCATAGTCAAGTAAAATTACTCAAGACTGGTAATCCATATATGCTAACAAAAATTTCATATCTGTATCTATCTATGTCTATATGTAGATATGGTGTATTATTTGCTTTTCATCTGTTGAACTTTTAGTATCTTGGTTCTAGACCTTAAGAATTTTTTCCTTTGTTAATTTTAATTACAGTTCAAGAAAGACCCTTGGAGAATGTTAGATATTATTGTTTAACTACTAATTTACAAATAAGGGAATCAAAACTAAGAAAGGTTAAGTGAGTTGCCTATGATTCCAAAGCTAGTAAGATCAAAATTTAGTCTGGAAATCAAGTTCCTATCGCCCTCCTCAAGTCCAGCATTTATCCTCATGGCTTTCTAAAGTATTAATAGTGGTTGTCTTTTTAGGAAATGGCAAAATAATATTTTGGGGTTCAAAAATTCCAGGTAAGGTTTTTGACTGAAGAAAGCATGCATTTTCCAGGTCAAGAAGATATAGAAACCCTAGTTGTAGAAGCATGATATATATTTACATACCCTCTCCTCTTCTCACATTATCATTATTAGTTAGACAAAAAACATGATCTCATAGATCTATTTTGTATCATTGCTGTATTAGTCAGCCAAAGGGGTGCTAATGTGAATTACCAAAAATGGGTTGGTTTTTATAAAGGGTATTTATTTGGGGTAGAAGTCCACAGTTACCAGGCCATAAAGCATAAGCTTCTTCCCTCACCAAAGCCCATTGTCACGTGTTGGAGCAAGACAGCTGCCTACATTTGCCCAGGGTTCAGGCTTCTTGGGTTCCTCTCTTCCCAGGGCTGCATTTCTCTCTGGGCTTAGCTCCTGTTTCCTCCACAAGGTCAGCTGTAGACAATCAGGCGAACGGCTTGCTTCTCTTCTCCTGGGGCCTTCTTTCCAACATCAAAACTGCTTCTCAAAAGACTGCTTCTCAAAACTGTTCTTGCCATGCTTTTTATATTTGATTCCCCACCCACCAAGGGGTGGGGCTCAACACCCTAATCATAACCTAATCATGCCCAGATTAGCAGATCAGTTTACAAGCATGATCCAATTATATTTTTGGAATTCATAATTTAATCAAATTGGCCAACGGTTACAATTGCTAAAACTAAACTGATGTTATAATACATTTACTCTTTTAACAGACTTGATTTGTGAGAGTGTATTATTTTTATTAACCATATACTGTTAAGTGCTAGAATGTAAACCTAGTGTATGAATGATATAGTATCCTAATTTAGTTTGCATAAATGGAATTTTTCGTGTAAATGCATGCCAGAGTTTTCCTATGGCCACAGGGGAGTGGAAAAAAACATTTAAGTCTCACTGACCATAAAATAAGCCATGAAAATCAGCCACAGAGTATTATATTTAGAAAAGTGAAAAAAATATTCCAAGTGTAGAGTTGTGATAAGCCAATTTTACAAGATAATGAAACATTTAGAACAGAGATACGCTAAAACATGTTTGTTTGCTTTTTACCTTCAAAAATTTGCCTTCACAAAACAGGACAAGATTATTTTCAAGTAAAAACAATTACTCTCTCAAGTGAAATGCTAGGTTGGTTTTTGATGTTTTTTTATTCCGATCTTACTTGTTAGTCCCTTAAATGTTTGAAATTCAGTTTCTTTTTTCTGATATATCTAAGTGACCATAATATGAAAACATTAAATAGTCTCAGTCATACTACCTGTCAGCTGTCTAAATTTATATAGTATTATATTATATTTCCAAGGATGTATTGTCAGCAAGGGTCAAGGTTTTTAATCACTGTAGAGCAAATATATATATGTACAGTGAGAGAGAAAGAGAGAGAGAACTGTACATATATGGGCATATTTCATTTCTAATCAATCTATCACATAAGTAAAATAAGGAAATACAGATATTTATCATATATGTAAATGCATACTTTAGTAAAAATAAAGATTTCCACAGCCCATCAAATATAGGAAGTTGGTATTTAGAAAAGCATATATAATTATTTTACTTTTTTCTAGACTACAGGCATTATTAACATTTTCTCTGACTTGTTATACTTTTTTTAATCTAACAAAATTAAATTCTACTTGAAAAAATGATAATTTGAAAGAACTGATTGGTACCATTATTTTAAATATCTTGTTCGTTTAACTATTCCTTTTGCACTGTACATTACAGGATGTGAGAAGACTCACTCAGTTTAATACATTTGATTAGATTAGAGTACTTGTCTGAATTAGAACATTAGATATTTAATATACAGCATAGCCCAGTAATTGCTGTCCCTGCCTCTGACTCATCCACTTTCTCTGGTGTGCAGTATGATTTTACGCAGTGTATTACTCCTGTTGTTACTTGTTAAATTGAGCACTAAACAGAATATATATTAACTAAAATGAATAAATCCATTTTCAGCCAGCATAGTATAATAATGTAATGTCAAACTCATGTACCTTGCTTCAGATTTACAAAACCATAGACAGTCATGTACCATGCAAATGAAGATATTGGTACCTTAATATTTTTCAAAAGCCAGTGCCCTACTTTTTAATTTTGCTTTTAATTATAATGTTGTCTTAGAGGGGTGATGTAAGGAGGTGTATCAATTATCAACTATAAGTGCTGTCAATGTAATTTTGACTCTAACGTGGCCCATATGGTATGAAATAGCACAGTGCTTTGCCACATGCATAATTCATTTTTGCAAGCATAGATTTTATAGTAAGTAAATTTAATACCTTATATTATTTGCTGATCCAGTTTTATAATTATGATCTAAAATTTTTTCTATTTACTCTTTTAATTTTGAAAAATGCACCTTATTGCAGTATTCTCTTAGTTCATCATATATGCAGATATATACTTTGAACTAGAAAATAATGATTTTTAGAAGTTACTTAGGGGGGCAGATGTGGCTCAAATAGTTGGGTGTCCATCTCCCAAATGGAGAGACCTGGATTTGATCCCCGGGACCTCCCGGTAAAATAAAGAAAAATACAGAAACCAAGCCCCATGAGCGGACGAGCCCCCAGGCCCCACGCACAGGTGCACTGCCAGGCCCCGCGTGCAGGCGTGCCAGGCCCCACTGAGCCACTCAGCAAGATGTTGACATAACAGGAGAGTGACACAAAGGGAGAGCCAAGACGAGATGCACCGAAAAACCAGGAACTAAGGTGGCGCAGGTGGCAGAATGCCTCTCCCACAGCCAAGGTTCCCAGCATCGAATCCTGGTGAAAACACGAGGAAAAGGATGAGAAGAGAGGGCAGGAAACAGACACAGAGAATTGCCCAGCGAATGGGCAGAAAACCAGGAAAAACGGGGAGGTGGGTAAAAACGGATAAAAGTAAAAATAAATAAATCTTTTTTAAAAAAGGAGTTACTTAGTAACATTTGTGTTTGAAGTTATATTATTAGAGGCAAAATAAGTAGGTTTTAGAGAGAAACTCTTGTAATCAGGTAGTTGAGTCTCTCAGAATCAGTCAGATAAGGCTATCATTTCATTTATTATTTATAGTTAAAATCAAAGTTGATAGCACTTTAGCCCATTTTTCAGGATCTGCATATAGTGGAAGTAACCTATCATCATTTGCAATGCTTATACTTCTTTAATCATGTATAAGAATATGGTCTTGGAAGAGGGTATCTTAGACTGCATGGTAATAATTGACTACTACATAGTTTTCCATAACACTTGGATATAACGTTATAAAATTTAATTTAGAAATAGCAGTAAGAAAATAAATTTTATTCTGGTATTCTTGACAAAATATACTGGAATGTCTTCTTGGTTTTGTTTTCTTTTTCCTTTATTTAAATAGACATCATTTATATAAAAATAAATTTGTTTTTCCTTGTTGCATTTCATGTTAATTATACATATATAAGAATTTTTAGAGTTCTTTTGAGAGGAATGGTAAAATGTAGTGATTTTTAGTAACAAATTGACAACTTTCTATTATTTTGTACAGGGTTACTCTTTCATTATACAAAAAAGACTAAATTTGTTTATTCTGCCCTTTCTCCTAAGTTTCGAGACTTAGATGTTTCATAATATGGAATTCATATTTTTTTCTCAGGTTTTAAAATAAGTACTGAGTTTTAAAAATGCAGAATAAATTATTTTGGGATAAAAACAAAAAATATGGTATGATTATTTTTTTCATCCAGTAAATTTTGAGCACCTAATGCATGCTAGTCACTGTTCTGGAAGCTAATGTAGAACATACCTTTAGTTCATTTAAAATCATGGTGTTAAATTACTGTATCTTTGGAAGTAAACAAAATATATTTCTCCATTTTTGCTATCATTGCCTTATAATAAATCTTTAGGTAGCTCTTATGCTAGAGAGATAACTGGGTTTTTCAGTTAGAAAGCTTAGGTTCTGGTTATAGTTATGCCAATTCTGTAGCATAACTTTGCCTAAATCATTTTATTTTCCTGGGCTTCATTTCCTCATATGGAAAACAAAGAGGTCAGATCACTTGTGCCCTGGGGACCTCTACTCAATGGTGGAGTCATCCAGAGCAGAGAACAATGTATTCATAAAGTCAGCTCAGTGATATTCCTGGCTATTCTTCCTTACTCCCTTTGCTATCTACTCTTCTTCTCTATCTCAAAATATTGCAGAGCCAGAGGGCCTCTACTTTGAATGTTTTCCTCTCTCTATTCTATTCTTTCTCCCTAGGAGAGCTCATTCAATGAATGACTCCAGATTCATATAGTTAAATGCCTCCAGTAGTTTGTCTAGTAGGTATTTCAAATTTATCATATCTGAAACAGAACTCTTGATTTTTATCATGAAAACAACTCTTTCCCAAGGGCCCCCACCTCAGTAAATGACTCTACCTTTCACACAGTGTTCAAACCCAAAATCACAAGGGACCCTTGATTATTCTCTTTCCTTTGCATCCCTCATTCAATCGATCAGCGTTACTTTCATTTCAACCTTTAAAACAGGTTCTTAATCTTTTTTGTTGCATGGACCCCTTTGCCAGTCAGGTGAAAACCACAGACCCCTTCTCAGAATGTAGCGGCAGATAGTTTTATGACACTCAACTAGTGTTGGGTCTAACAACTACCGTAATTTCAAAGTATGGATGAGCGTAAGCAATTTTTCAAGATATGCAACAACGGTAATGTCATATGAAATGAAAACTACTGTAATTTCTTGCATACATTCATAAGTGAAGGAAATGCTAGATTTCAGTTAGAGGTCAGAGAAAATAAAGATAATAAGTTGATTTTTTTTTCAATTCAAGCTCACAGACCCCTGAAACATGTCAGGGGGTAGTGGATGTGGCTCAAGCAGTTGAGTACCTGCTTCCCACATGGGAGGTCCTGGCCTCGGTTCCCAGTGCCTCCTAAAACAAAAACAAACAACAAACAAACAAAAAAAACAACTCAGGGGAGCCAATGTGGCTCAGTGGTTGAGTTCCGGCTTCCTACATACGAGGTCCTGGGTTCAATCCCTGGCCCCAGTACCTCAAAAAAGCAAACACACATACACACACACACACACACACACACACACACACACAAACAAACACAAACAAAAAACATATCAGGAACCTGACCATTTCTTACTTCCTCTACCTCTACCACCTTAGTCATAACCAACATCATCTCTTGGCTGGAGTGCTCCAAGAGCTTCCTAACTGATAACGATGTTTCTTTTCTTGCCCTCCTGTAGTTCCTTCTCCACACAGCAACCAGTGTATTTCTATAAAAATAAGTCATATCATGTTGTCTCCTTACTCAAAACCCTCTAATGGCTTCCCATAACAAACTCTTTACCATGACTTACAAGTTCTCCTCTGACTTCGTTTTCTACAATATTTCTTTTTACTCATTCCCCTTAAGCATTATCCGTCTTCTTTATTTTTCCAAATATCCTAGCTTGTTTTCAGCCCAGGACCTTAGCAAATATAAGACGTTTGCTATTTCTTCTTCCTGGAGTGTTCTTCTTTCAGATATGTAGGCAATATTCCTTCTCTGACATTCTACCTAAATACTTGCCCCATGCTCACTCTCTATGTTGCTATATGTTTTTACTTGAAATTATATTATATATGTATTTGTTTGTCTGTATTATTCACCAACATATCCCATGAAAGCATAGACTGCTTGTTCACTACTGTAACTCTAGAACCTAGAACAGTGTTGGCACATAGTAAGTATTCAGTGAATTTTTGTTGATTGACAATGTGAATTAAATGGGTAGAAATGGGACTTGTTTTACACATTTATATTCAAATATTATTCATAGGATAATCTTCAGGAAATATTAGGGTAAAATTTTTCATTGGTCCACCATAATTACAAAGATTTGTAAATATTTGTCATAACAAAGATTTGTAAAATACGAAGTATCTTATAATCTATAAATATACTATTACCTAGACTTTTTGTTACTTTTATTCCTATATAAAATTAAAGATGTATGTTTTAAAATATAAAATATAACAGCCCACATAAAACTGGTGTGATCAGGTTATGTTTATGAGTATGTGGTTAGAGTTCAAAAATCACCATTAATAATTAACAACAATACAAAAAAAAGGGAGTGAAGGAGGGAAAAAGGAAAGGAGGAGGGAGGGAGGGAAAGAAGGAAGAAAGGGAGAGAAGGAGGGTTGGAGGAAAGGAGGTAGGAAGGTAGGAAGGTTGGTTTTGATTTTTAGATCTCCTGAGATACAGAAAATATCATTTGTGAGAAAGTTTGTTGTAAATTTTTATGAATGAACTCTGAGTAAACAGTTCCATTCATTGTTAGGAAAAACACCTGGATAGAATTTGGGAATAACCTTAAAAGTTATTTCAGATGCTCGAATGCCAACAAAAAGCTATACAGAGTTGCCACTTAACCTTGACCCAGGGTTTTATGGAAAGACATTTTGCCTTGTTCTGAAATAACTGATTTTTGAATATGGAATATGCATAGGCAAATGTTAGAAAATATTCTCTAAGTGTATGAAGTTTGACTGGGGAACATTCAACCAGAATTGTATGTATTATTGAAGGAAACATTCCGCCATTTAGCGTTAATCAGCAATTACTTTTACTGGCACGAAGAATTTCTGAGAATGAATTATTTTTGTTCCAGCCATGGTTGTATGTCATAAACTAAAATTGAATGATATTTCTGTTTAAAAGGGAGATTAATAGCTGACATTTGTAAAATGCTTAATAACTTAGAAATGTTTAAATACATTACTTCATCTAATCCTTGATTAGAACAACCCTGTATGAGGTAGGCAGTATTATCCTGGCTTTACAGATGGGAAAATCGGGGCTTGGTTCATAGTACTTGCCCTGAATCACACAATCAGTAAAGGGTATATAGTTCAGGTTCAGTTCTTCTGATCCCAAACCTGTAGCCCCTCCATTACATAATGCTAATGATCTAAAATTTAAAAAGTCAGATGAGAATGGGCCCAAGACACAGTGGCACTATTTCTTAAGCATTTATGAAACCATTTAAGTGTTCCTTGTTGACCTGAGTGATTGATTGAATAGAGATAAGTATCTTATGATGCTGAGCAGTCTATATCTCAGGAACCTGACTGCAGTTAAGTCTGATTAATATGATTTGTCAGATTTGCATTATGTCCTGGGGAAGTAATATAAATTGTTAATGGCAGGAAATTCTAACATATATTAATCTTAGATTTGTGTAAAAAGATTCATTGAGCTCTTTGGTTATTCACCAGGAGTCTCCAGGGAAACAGAACCAACAGGAGATATATATGTAAATATTATGAGATTTATTATAGGAATTGACTCACTTGATCATGGGGTTGACAAGTCTGAATTCTACAGGGCAGGCTGCAAATCAGGAACTCTGATGAAGGTTTCGATGATTTCCCCAGGGAAAGCTGGTTGGCTGAAGTAGAGATAGAAATTCTTCTTTCTGACTGCTGAAATCATCAGTTCTCCCTTTAAGGCCTTCAACTAATTGGATGACACATCTCTCATTGCTGAAGGCAATCTCCTTTGTTGATTGTATATGTGATTGGCCATAGATGCAATCAGCTGACTAATGATTTAAATCCAAGAAATACCTTCACAGTAGCAATCAAGACAGTGCTTTCTTGACCAAACAACTGGACACCACAATCAAGCCAAGTTGACACAGGAATTTAACCATCACAGTCCACCCCTTGTCAACTTAGCACCCATACACATCTAGGAGAAGACATCACCATGTACATTGCCATGTGACAGAAAAGCCAGATATCAAGTATTGCTGGCAGCCAATCCTGGAATGCTACAGTCACCTAGGAGAAAGCACTGCCTTGCAAATGCCTTGATTTTGGACTTCTTCTAGCCTCCAAACTGCAAACCAGGATTAAGATGGTAGAGTGAGATTCTTCAGGGCTCTGCCTCCATACAAAAGCTATGAAAAACCATCAAGAATTGGGAGAAACATCTTTTTCAGGGTTCCAGAAAACAGTTAAATGCCTGCATTAACAGGGTGAGCACCGAATCAAGATAAAGAGTTCTGGGAGCGCATGTGGCTTAAGTGGTTGAGTGCCTCCCACATGGGAGTTCCTGGATTTGGTTCCTGGTGCCTCCTAAAAAAGCAAAAACAACAAGCAAAACAAAGGAAAAAACCAACTCAAGGAAGCCGATGTGGCACTGGCTTCCCACATACAAGGTCTCAGGTTCAGTCCCCGGCCCTGGTACCTCAGAAAAAAAAAAAAAGATAAAGCGTTCTGAAAATCAGTAGGATCTTGTGGTGCCCTGGCTGACCCCTCCACCATCCCTTACCAGCTCAGCACAGAGCCAGCACACATTCCCAGTGTGACTCCCTGGTCCCTAATTCCAGAGAGAGCAGAGTCTCCCTCATGCACAAGCTGGGAGTATGTATGTCTGGCCCATTCTGTTTGGTTGTGGCCTGAGGGACTCTCCATCCCAGAACTTGCTCTGCATGTAGAAGGCAGTTCAGAGAGCTCTATAGAGTGCTGTGGTAGGGCAGTCAAGTCATGCTGCCAGGGGCAAGGGGTTCCTAACTGTGCCTGGGACTGTGTGGGAACTCTGTTTCAGGAAAGAGAGGACATTTATAACTGTGTAAATGGGGGAATTCTTTGCCCCCCCCCCCAATGACCCAGACAAGATGCCTATGCAGAAAAGATCAGGGAAGCCCCCATGCTTTGGTCTGGAGTTGTTCTTATACAACCTATTGTACGGATTAGCCTTGAAGGAGAACACTCTCACAAGTCAGTCTTCAGAGACTGGGAAAGGTGTTTCCTTTTTTGGTTTTGTTTCTGTTAACTCTAGCTAGATACAAGCTTAAGGAACAGATGCCTCAGAGCCTAAGTTTCAGTGATAACACGTTAATATATATTAGAATGTTCAGGTTTCAACAAAAGATTACAAAACATACAGAGAAACAGGAAGTGATGGCCCAGGCAAGAAGAAAATTAAAGTATTAGAAACCATCAATGAGGAAGAACAGACATGGGACATACCAGACAATAACTTTTATAAATTGTCCTAAATATGCTCAAAGAGCCAAAGGAAAACATGAACAAAGAACTAAAGGAAACCAGGAACATGATAGATGAGCACAAAGATAATATCAATGGAGAGATGGAAATTATGAAAAGGAGACAAACAGAGCTGAATACCATAGTAATAGAAATTTAAAATTCCATAAAAGGTGGGAAGCGGGTGTGGCTCAGTGGATAGAGCCCCCGTTTACCATATGGGAGGCCCGGGTTCGGGTCCCGAGGCCTCCTTGTGAGGGCACGCCGGCCTGAGCGGTGCGGTGGGCTGATGCAGCAACCTCACGGCAGGAAGCGGGTGTGGCGCAATGGATAGAGCACCCGTTTACCATATGAGAGGCCCCGGGTTCGCTTC
>JAQZBX010012699.1:0-16979 GCA_029593785.1 Cabassous unicinctus | reverse complement strand
GGCTCGCGCGGCGCCATGGGCTGATGCGGCAAGACCTCACAGCAAGGGGGAGATAAGCAGACACAGAGAAGACACGCAGCGAATGGACACAGCAGCACAAGCAGCAAGGGGGGGATAAATAAATAAAATAAATAAATCTTTAAAAAAATAAAATAAAATAAAATAAAATAAAAAAATTCCATAAAAGGGTTCAACAGCAGATTTTGGCTGGCAAAAGAAAGATTCCGTGAACTGGAAGATAAGATCACAAATCAGTCTGGGGAGCAGAAAGAAGAATGAAGAAAAGTGAAGAGAGCCTGAAGAACCTGTGAGACATCATTAAATATACCAATATACACATTGTGGGGATCCCAGAGGGGGTAGAAAGAGAGAAACGGGCAAAGAGAATAGTCAAGAAAATAATACTGAGAACTTCCCAAATTTAATGAAAGACGTGAATATACACATCCAAGATGCTCAGTGAACTCCAAACAGGAGAAACCTAAATAGATCCACACCATGACATAATCAAACTGTTGAATTCCAAAGATAAAAATAAAATTCTGAAAACCACAAGAGAGAAGCAACGTATCATTTTACAAGGGAGCCTTAATAAGATTAAGTGCCAATTTCTCATTGGTAATCATGGAGGTAAGAAGGCAATGGGATGACGTATTTAAAGTGCTGAAAGCAAAAATTTGCCGACCAAGAATTCTATATCCAGCAAAACTGTCTTTCAAAAATGACAGAAAGATTAAGACAAAAGCTGAGTTTGTCACCACTTGACCAGCCTTATAAGAGATATTTGTATTAGTCAGCCAAAGAGGTGCTGATGCAAAGTACCAGAAATCTGTTGGCTTTCATAAAGGTTATTTATTTGGAGTGAAAGCTTATAGTTACAAGGCCCTAAAGAGTCCAACTCAAGGTTACTTCCTCACCAAACTCTGTTGCCACGTGTTGAAGCAAGATGGTGAGCGACATCTGCAAGGGTTCAGCCTTCCTCTTTCCTCTTTGGGCTCCGTGTGCCCATCTTCTTTTGATCTCAGCTGTAGGCTAGAGGGCTCATTTCTTTCTGGGCCTTCTTAGTTGCTCGGGGCTCTGGTCTCTTCAGCTGCAAACTATCAGGTGAATGGCTCATCTCTCTCTCCAGGGCTGCAGGATCCTCTTCTGTGTCTATGGAGCTCCCTTCCTCTTTTCTCATGTATCTGCTTCTGTGTGTCTCCTTGTTTGAGTGTCTGTTTATATAGCCCACAAAGCAGGCAGGGAGTCAAACTGAGTTGCCCTAATGACATGGTCAAATCAAAGAACTAATCTTAACATAATTTAATCAAAGACATCTCAGCTAATCTAATAGTCAAAGGGTATCACACCTAGAGGAACAGACCAGTTTACAAACATAATCAAATATCTTTTTTGGAATTCATAAATAATGTGAAACTGCTACAATGCTAAAGAGAGATGCACGTTGAAAGGAAAGAACAGTAGACCGTAGATTGAAGTCACAGGAAAAAATAAAGAACTCTGGGTAGGGAAAAGACATGGGTAATTATGAATGCCTGGACTATTGTAATTTTGGTTTGTAATTCCACTTTTTACTCCCTACCAGATCTCAAAAGTAAATGCATAAAATGTAATGATAAAACTGGTTTTGGACTCATAATATATAAGCACGTAATTTGTGACAAGAACTACAGAAAGATGGGGGATGGAGGGATATAAGAACTTAATTTGTGTTTACTATTGATGTTAAGTCAGTATTAAGGCATACGAGATAGTTATACATTTAGGTTGTTAAATTTAAGCTCTATGATAACTACAAAGAAAATATCAGAGAATATGTAAGCTCAAAGAGACAGAAATTAGATTACAGGTTGCCAGGGGTAGGGGGAATGGGGAATTAATGTGCAGGATTTCTTTTTGGGGTGATGGGAAAGTTTTAGTACTGGGAGGTGGTGAGGGTATTGCTACATTGTGGATGTGATTAATCCCATTGAATGGTATGCTCGGGAGTGGTTGAGATGGAATAGTTTATGTTTTATATATATTCCCACAATTTGAAAAAAAGAGGAAGTAAAAAAACAATGGCAATCAAATGCAATAATGATTCTGAATTGGATCAAACAAAGGAGGAGAAAAGGCTGAAAGAAACATTATTGGGACATGTGAAAAAATTGGAATGTAAACTGTAAGGTTTATATCCACATTAAATTGCTTGGACTGGGTAACTGCACTTAAGGTGGTTGCATAAGTAATATGCTTGTCTTAGGAAATGTACATGGCAGTATTAAGTGTTTAAGGAGCATGATATATAGAACCTACACTCAAGTGTTCAGAAATGAATTGATAAATAGATATACAGAAGGGAGATAGAGAGGTGGATAGGAGAGAGGGAGGGTTGGGGGGAAGAGAGAGGGAAAATGAGAGATCATTCCAGCAAATGTGGCAAAATGTTAAAATTGATACATCTAGTTTGGGGGGGCGGTTGTTGGAATTGTCCTATAAGTGAATATACTTCAAAATAAAAAGTTTTTTTTAAAGGCCCCATTAAATTAAATGTAGTATTTTGGATTGGATTCTGGAGTAGTAAAAGAACATTAGTGGAAAACTGGTGAAAGTTGAAAAATTCTGTAGTTCAGTTCATAGATATATACAAATTTTAATTTCTTCATTTTGACAAATATACCATGATTGTATAAGATATTAGTTAACATTAGGGGAAACTGGATGAACGTTTTTTGGGAACTGTTTGTGCTTTGCAACTTTTCAGCAAATCTAAAATTATCTAAAAATTAAAACTTTACTTAAAAAAATACACGAGCCAATAGATTCCCATTTTTTAAGCCAACCCATTGATGGTATTTGTTTTAGCAGCTGGGAAACTAATACAGTTTTTGGTACCAGAAAGTTGGGTGCTACTATCACAAATACCTAAAAAAGTGTAAACAGCTTTGGAATGGGATAATGGGTAGAGGCTGGAAGAATTGTGAGGTGCTTAATTAGAAAAGGCCTAGATTGTTTTGAAGAGACTGTTGCTAGAAATATGAATATGAGAGGTACTTTCAATGAGTCCTTAGAAAGAAATGGTAAATGTCATTGGAAATTGGCATAAAGGCAAGTCTTGTTATAACGTGGCAAAGAACTTGGCAAAATTGTGTTCTGATGTCAGATTGAAGGCAGAACTTGAAAGTGATGAACTTGGTTGTACACCTCAGCACATATCTATTGTCATCGTATGTGTTAGTTTTCCTGACAAATACTGCCGAATGGGTTGACTATGACAAATACTGCAGAATGGGAACTTATAGGCTTACAGTTAGAGAGGCCAGAAGTCCAAATCAAAGCATTGGCTAGAAGGCTTGCTTCTTCTTGGTGTTGGTAGCATTTTGGCTGGCCATCAATCCTTGGGTTCCTTGACTTTCTCATCACATGGCAATGTCTTTTCCTTTCTCTTCTGGTTTCCTTTGACTTTCGGTTTCCAGCTCTTCCCCATGGCTTTCTCAGACTATATCTAAGTGTCTCCTGCTTATACAGGACTCCAGTATTCTGAATTAAGGCCCAACTTCATTCAGTAGAGCTACACCTTAACGAAAATAAACATCTTCAATAGATCCTATTTACAATGGGTTTATACCCGCATGAATGCAGAGCAAGATCAAGAACATGTCTAATTGGGGTACATAATTCATTCTACCACAATGTATTCGAGGCCTCTTTGCCAGTCCCCTAAGACAGGGATACCCATCAAATAGATCATGAGTAACCACTTGGCTTTGAATTTTTCCTGCCTGGACAGTTTTGCATTATCTGGAGAGTGTCTTGTATATATATATAATAGCCATACATTTGTTGAACTAATGAAATATTAGACGGGAATATAAATACACATAACTAAAAGTAGATTTTTAAACAGTTTTTGTTTGAACTTGAAATGCATTATATGAACTTTTCAACAGAAAATTGACTTCTCTGTTTATATTTTTCTAATAACAAATAATGGGTATTTTTTTAACAGATCTGACTTAAATTGTTTTTTCTTTGGCTTCATGAAGAGTCTTCGAAATATCACTTCTAGACTATATATATATGTATATGTATATATATGCATATATATACGTATATATAGTTGCTATTTTGTGTCATGTTTCATGTACTATTTTATATTTTTCATGTGATATATAAAATTTTAGAAATATAATTTATTGTGATGGTTAATTTCATGTCAACTTGGCTAGGTTATGGTGTCTACCTCTTTGGTCAAGCAAGCATTGACCTGATTGTTACTGGGAGGGTATTTTGTAGATTTAAATCATTAGTCTGTTGACTAAATTTATGGCTGATTATATCTCCAAACAACAAAGAAGATTAACTTCAACAATGAGAGAGGCATCATCCAATCAGTTGAAGGCATTAATGGGAGAATAGATGATTTTAGCAATCAGAAAGAAGAATTTCTGTTTTTACTTCAGCCAGCCAGCTTCTCCTGGGGAATCCATCGAAATCTTCATCAGAGTTCCCAACTTGTAGAATTCGGACATGCCAATCCCCACGGCTGTTTGAGCCAATTCCTGTAATAGACATCATGACTTTTACATATGTGTGTGTGTGTGTCTGTGTATATTTTCATTTCCTGTTGGTTCTGTTTCTCTGGAGAATATAATACAATCATATTTTAGGAAATTATATATTGCATTTTATTCGTTTTTATCCCATCTTTCTCTGGAGTACAAGTTCACAAAGGAAGAACTTTGCCTTGGTCATCACTATATCTTTGCCTTTAGAAATGTGCCTGGCATAGTATAGGCACTCGGTAAATATTGTCATTATAAAAGAAAATTCTTTTCAATAAGAGGACTGTTGAGGCCCAATTTTATTTGTATGATAGTATTCTAGTTTAGTTTAAATAGTCTTATTAATTAATTTTCAGTGATTGGAAAATGAGATCTCATTTTTGCCTTCTTTTTTTTTTTTTTAGAAAAAATCCACAGCACAAGATAGAATATCGACATAGTACACTTCCGGGTAAGTGATCTTACTTCAGGAAACTCAAAATTAAGCCTTTCAATGATTCTTTTGTTCAACCTAGATATAGTTTCCAGTTATTGTGAATTTTTAAAGAATCTCTGCTGTGAATTTGTTGAATTGCTGATTTCAATGAGTTTCCTAGATTAAAAATAATATAAAATACTATGAACCTTTTATATAACAAACATTTTCCGTAAGTATTGCCCAACAATATAGATTTGTCCTTGTATTTATTAGGATTCTTTTGTGTCTAAATACCTGAAAACAAAATCTCAAACTGGCCTAAATGATGAGAACTCATTGACTTGTGTGGTCAAGAGGTAGGGCTGGATATAGACACGATACGATTTACTGGTTTGGCTCAATCATCTTTCTAAGGGCCCAGTTTCCTTCCATCTTATGGCTTTACATGAATCATTATCAATGTAAGACTGGCTCCCCCCCAGCTAACGAACTATATGATGCATCCTTGTTCACTTGGGGCTATAAGCATCATTGTTTACATCTAATAAAGGGTGGGAACAAACAACTTTGACTCTCAGTATTCCCAGGAAAAGACATGAAATTCAGTCTTTTTTACTTTAAATCACCCTTACCCTTAAACCAGTTACTATGGCCACTGTTTAGTTTGTGCCACCCCCAGAACCAGAGTTGGTGTCACCTTCTTCAGAACCACAGGGATCCCTAATGATAACTAAAGCTCTAGAGGAGGAAGAAGGGAGGGATAGACACCAGAGAAATAACCATCAAATGCCATCAGTCCTATTTATATCACTCTGTTTACCATCTGTTTCCCCTGCTTCAGAACTCTTAATATTTTCCCTTTAACAGAGTTTGGCTTCTTTGTATCATTTGTATAACTCAGAGACCAATTCAGCCCACAATATTGCTGCTGACACAATGATGGAATAAAATGTATACTCTTGAGGCTTTGCTCACATGCATTTGTGTATGCATACATACAACCAACTTGTAATCAAGTGGTAAAAATGATTAATTTCACAATAAGGAAATTTGACTACATATTTCATATTAAAACACACTTTAGTGCTTTGGTACTCCAGACACAAATATACTCCCTTTACCTGAGCTCATTCAGTATGGAGCTTAAATGTTATATGTTATACTTTCTCTACTGGGACTATATCTAATGATGAAGCCTTTATTGTAGTTAAAGAAGCTTCCTTTCCAGCCATAATGTAATATTATTTTATTTCAATTTTTATTGAAAAATTATAGCATGGTCCCATGAAAGGGTATTTGACACATTTGTGTATCTTTAAAGAAATGCTAACCATTCATCTAAAAACTGTCAATAAAAATTTTCTTTGAATTATCATCGAAGTATTTTTTGAGTAAGGACATTTTAGAGCAATTAGCATTTTTCTTTTTTATTGTGGTAAAATATATAACATAAACTTTGGCATTTTAAACACTTTTAAGTATACAATTGAGTGGTGTTCATTATATTCACAACGTTGTGCAACCATCACCACCTATCTATTTCTAAAAATTTTTATCACTCCAAATAGAAACTTTGTACCCATTAAGCAATAGCTCCCCATTTCCCCCTCACCCAACCCTTGATAACCTTTAATTTACTTTGTCTCCATGAATTTGCCTATTCTAGATATTTTATATAAGTGGAATCATACAATCTTTGTCCGTTTGTGTCTGGATAACTTCACTTAGCATAGTGTTTTCAAGGTTCGTTCATGTTGTAGCATGTATCAGCACTTCATTCCTTTTTTTTTTTCAACTGAGTAATGTTCCATTATCTCTGTATATGACATTTTGATTGTCCATTCATCTGCTGATGGATACTTGTGTTTTTTCCACTTTTTGGCTATTGTGACTAATGCTGCTATGAACATTGACATACAAGTATCAGTTTGAGTCTTTGTTTAAATTCTTTGGGTATAGATCTAGAAGTAGGTTTGCCAGGTCATGTGGTAACTCTATGTTTAACTTCTTGAGGAACCACCAATCTATTTTCCACAGTGGCTGCACCATCCTACATTATGACCAACAATGTAAGACAGTACCAATCTCTCCATATTTTCACCAACACTTGTTATTTTCCACTATTTTGATTATAGTCATCCTAGTAGATTTGAAGTGTTATCTCACTATGGTTTTGATTTGCATTTCCCTAATGGCTAATGAAGTTGAGCATATTTTCATGTGCTTTAATTTTACTGGTATCTACTTTAATATTTCTCTGGTTCTGCAATTATATGCATACATGTGCTTATATGTACTTTTTTCAGAAGTAGAGGTATATGTCATTTTATGCACTTTGCTTTATTGTACTTCACAGATACTATGTTGTTTTGTTTTGTTGTTTGTTTGTTTTTTACAAATTGAAGGTTTGTGGCAACCCTGTATCAAGCAAGTCTATCAGCACTATTTTTTCAACAGTATGTACTCACTTTGTGTCTCTGTATCACATTATTGTAAAATTCTCACAATGTTTCAAGCTTTTCCATTATTATTATATCTGTTATGATGATCTGTAGTCTGTGATCTTTGATGTTACTATTGTTAATTGTTTTGGGATACCACAAACCAAGCCCATATAAGATGGTAAACTCAATCAATAAATGTCTATGTTCTGATGGCTCCACTAACCAGCCATTTTCCCCATCTTTCTCCCTCTCCTTGGACCTCCCTATTCTCTGAGACAATGTTGTTGAACAGATTCAACAATATTTAAATTAGGCCAATTAATAATCCTACAATGGCCTTGAAGTATTCAATTGAAAGAAAGAGTCACACATCTCTCACTTTAAATCAAAAGCTAGAAATGGTTAAACTTAATGAGGAAGGCATATCAAAAGCTTAGCTAGGCTGAAAGCTAGGCCTCTTGTGCCAAACAGTCAAGTTGTGAATTCAAAGGATAAGTTCTTGAAGTAAATTAAAAGTGCTACTCCAGTGAACACATGAATGATAACAAAGTGAAACAGCCTTACTGCTGATTATGGAGAAAGTTTTAGTGGTCTGGATAGAAGATCAAACTAGCCACAGCATTCCCTAAATTAGGCCAAAGCCTAATCCAGAGCAAGGCCCTAACTCTCTTCAGTTCTATGAAGGCTGAGAGAGGTGAGGAAGCTATACATGAAAAGTTTGAAGCTAGCAGAGGTTTGTTTATGAGGTTTAAGGAAAAGAAGCTGTTTCCATAACATAAAAGTGCAAGGTGAAGCAACAAGTTATCCAGAAGATCTAGCTAAGATAATTGATGAAGGTGGCTACACCAAACAACAGATTTTCAATGTAGATGAAACAGCCTTCTATTGGAAAATGATGCCATCTAAGGAGTTTCATAGCTAGAGCAGAGAAGTCAATGCCTGGTTTCAAAGCTTCAAAAGGCAGACTGCTCTCTTGTTAGGGGCTAATGCAGCTGGTGCCTTTAAGTTAAAGCCAATGCTTATTTACCATTCCCCAAATTCTAAGGCCCTCAAGAATTATGCTAAATCTGCCCTGTCTGTGCTCTATAAATGGAACAACAATGCCTGGATGACAACACATCTGGTTGTAACATGGTTTACTCAATATTTTAGGCCCACTGTTGAGACCTACTAGTCAGAAAAAATGATTCCTTTCAAAATATTACTGCTTATTGACAATGTATCTGGTCCCCCAAGAGCTCTGATGGGGATGTTACAATGAAACGAATGTTGTCTTCATGCCTACTAGCACAACATCCATTCTGAAGCCCATAGATCAAGGGAAATTTCAACTTTCAGTTCTTATTATTTAAGAAATACATTTTGTAAGGCTATAGCCACAATAGATAGTTATTCCTCTGATGAATCTGGGCAAAGTAAATTGAAAACCTTCTGGAAAGGATTAAAGATGCCATTAATAACATTCGTGAACCATGGGAGATGGTTCAAATACCAACATTAACAGGACTTTGGAAGAAGTTGATTCCAACCCTCATGGATGACTGTGAGGGGTTCAAGACTTTAGTGGAGGAAAAGTAACTGCAAAGGTGGTAGAAATAGCAAGAGAACTAGAATTAGAAGTGGAGCCTGAAGAGGTGACTGAATTGTTACAATCTTATGATAAAATATGAACAAATGAGGAGTTGCTTCTTATGGATAAGCAAAGAAAGTGTTTTTTTGAGATGGAATCTCTTCCTGGTGAAGACGCTATGAACATCATGAAATGACAACGAAGGATTTAGAATATTGCATTAACAATAGTCGATAAAGCAGCAGCAAGGTTTGATAGGATTGACTTCAATTTTGGAAGAAGTTCCACTATGGGTAAAATGCTATCAAACAGCATCGCATACTACAGAAGAAATCTTTTGTGAATGGAAGAATCAGTTGATGTGGCAAATTTCCTTGTTGTCTTGTTTTAAGAAATTGCCACCGCCACTCCAGCCTTCAGCAACCACACCCTGATCAGTCAACAGCCATCAACATCAAGGCAAGACCCTTCACCAGCAAAAAGATTACAACTCGCAGAAGGCTCAGATGATGATTAGCATTTTTTACCAATAAAGTGTTTTTTCAGTAAGGTATATACATTTTTTTTAGACATAATCCATAATGCATGCTTAATTGGCTGCAGTATAGTGTAAACGTAACTTCTATGTGCACTGGGAAATCAAAAAATTCATGTGACTTGCTTTATGGTGATATCTACTTTATTGTGGTGGCCTGGAACCAAACCTGCATTATCTCTGTGGTATATCTGTAGAAACCAAAAAAATCTAGAAAAAAAGCTATTAAGGAAGGTTAGTAAGACTTACATGAGTTTCTAAAAGCTGCTGCTTAATGTGGGGAAATAAGAGAATATGAAATATGAGAAAGACTGGCTCAAAGGTATTTATCAAAGAAATAGACTTCATGTGTAATTAAATAGGTCAGAAGTACATAAACTGTTTTTTTTCATGAATATCCAACTAGGAACTTCATGCATAAAAGAAGATGAATCTTTAATAGTAAAACTAGATTTTATTAAAAAAAACTCATTCTTGCATGTATTTAATAAATTTCATCTTTAGAGATATTGAACTAAAATATTTCTTTATTTAATGAAAATGAATATCCGAGTTATTCCTAACATCTACTGAAAAAGAAAGGAAAACCTGAACAATTGTCAGTGTTAAACTATTAAAATGCTATGAGACATCTGTTGTCTTATATCCCAGTACATAAAGGCATTTGAAAAGATCTTTTCTCTGTGCACAATCATCAGTTTCTTCTAAAATGCATTTGACACAAAGTACTCTTCATCAGCTCTGCAGATTTAGTTCTTAGGATAAGAATTGACAGTGAAATTTTAAACATCATGGAAGAATTGTTAGGTACAAATTTCAGAATAGTCACTCTGATATTATGAATTCCTCAGCATAAGAAGTCAAAAATTACCACATCCTAATACCAAATCTTTAACATGTTTTAAACATGTTGAAGAGTTTATTACTTTTCCCAAAAGTTATTTTTCATCATGGTTGTTCAGTGTAAGTCATCAATTTTAAAATACAACTGACAGCTGATTTCTCTTGTGTTGCCTTCAAGTACTCAATCTGTCAACCCATCTCCACATTTTATATTATTTCACTGTTTTATACACAAAATTAATATTCCCACTTTAGGTTTAAAATTAGAATTTTGGAGTAAGGAAAGATCTTTGAGATCATTTAATCAACATCCTTTGATTCAAAGATTAAAAAAATAAATTCCATTAGTTTAATGACCTGTTCATTGTCATGGGGCTTGCTTATGACACAGATTTTTGGACTTCTCCCCCATTAGTCTAATCCTTTTTCTCTAAAGCCAGGCTATTTTTTAAAGAGAATTTTTTTCTGGGTGAGGGAGATAGACAATAAGAGCGGCAATAACTAGCATTCCAGAGAATGATCAATTAAAGACTTATTTCTTCCAAGCTCACCTTGCTTCTTCATTTTCAGATACATTCAACAATTTTATTTCAAATAACCTAGTCATACAACAGGAAACTTCTGTAGGCTCTTAATATTTTTAGGTGTCATACTGTTTTATTATTTGGACATCTGTTGGATTTTAAAACTATAAAAAAATAAAACTACAAAAATGATTTTTGTTACTGATTTTAAAAGAATTAAGCAGCTACTGCTAAATATATGTGATTGTTATTACTATTATTATTTGCCTCAGTGAGTTTTTCACTAACCATGGCATTCTCTGTACAATATGGGGATCATGTCTTGGGATCTTCTATGATGTGATCTTCCTCATGACTGAGTTGCCAAGTTTTCTGAGAAGCTTCCTTGAAATTTTTATAGAGCAAACAGTGCTATACCAAGATTTAACTGAACTTTACTAGTTTCATCACTTTAAATTTAGATATCCAGATAACCGTAGCACATGTTTCAGCTTGCCAGTTAGAGAATACATGCATAGGTTTTGTTTTTCTGCTTCAGTGTTTACCATATCTTTTTTGCACAAAAACTTAATAGTTTTATGATAAAGACAGGCATTTCATTACTAAGTTAGGTGCATATCATATCTATATCAGAGGTAAAGTGCTCTGCTTCTCCTGAGATTATTCACACAATTCAGGAAATCATTTAGTAATTGAAATCAGTAGGCTCACTGGTACAGAGCATCTTCCAAGTAAATAAATTTTCATTATCTCCATGGCCCAGTTATACTCAGAGGCGGAAACTAACGCTTCTCTAAAAATGCCTTCAGACTCTGCTAGCAATGAAAAACAAAGTAAACTCCCATCTCGATGGCATTTGCCTTATGTAATATTTAAAGTCATTAACTGAATTTTCTGCAAGGGAGCCATTAATTGATTGGTTTCACAGAGATAATCACGTCAGCATTTCAAACCCTGCTAAGAATTGTGTCTATTGGACCACTAACAAAGGACATAGAGCTAAATTCTAGACCTGGATCTGCCCTTGTGCCAAGACTTTGGCTCTTCGTGTACTTTTATTTAAAGCACAAAGTACCTGTTCAATTTGGCCACCAGCTATATTGAGTTTTGTTACAGATGGTTTTGTTAGATTCCAGACTTCCTATTAAAAGAAATATACTCAAATGTTAACAACAGTTTTGTAGATCTGAACAATTTTTTGAGGAAACAGATGGAATTCTTCTGATAAATATGGCCTTACAGCCTCAGCAAATGATCCTGTTCAGTCAGTTGCTAGCAATTTCCAGGGTTCGGTGAGACTTACAGTCCCTTTAATTAGCAGGATTTAAATAAAAGTCTTCTATATAATTCATTATATTGACAGACAGGCAGGCTAGTGATCAATAGCATAGCTTGTAAGGATTTATGTAAAACTAGAGCTGTACGGCAGTTGATTTGAAATAGTTCATTTGTTCATTCATTCATATAGTCAACAAATATGTATTGAGTGGCTTCTACGTGTTAGGCACTGTTGTAGGAGCTGAGGATACAGTAGAGACAAAGCCTTGCTCTTATGGAACTTTATAAAAGTTGTACACATGTCAACAGTTTTATGATGTCAGGTGGTGATAACTGCTAAGAAGAAAAATAAAGCTGTGTAAGGAGATAGAGTGGCAAAGGTGTGTGTGTGGGTGGGTGGGTGGGTGTGAAGGGGTGCCATTTTAGGTCAGATTTAAAAAGAAGGACTGTCTGATAGTCTGCCATTAGAGCTGAGGTCTAAAGGGGGGAGCAAGTCAGATGGTCATCTGGGGGAAGAGTATGCCAGGCAATGGGAATAATGAGTTCAGAGGCCCTGGGGAAGATCTTGCATGGACTATTCAAGGAGTTGCAAAAGGAGGGTAGAATTGGAACAAAGAGAATAAGGAGAGAGTGATAGGAGATGAAATCAGAAAAGCTAGCAGTGGGTCAGTTGTGTAAGGTCTTATATGCCAAGACTTGCAAGTAAGGATGATAGTACTTTGACCACGGTGTTAGAGTGGATGTGGTGGATATATTTTGAAGGTAGAACCAGTAGAATTTGTTGTCATATTGAATATTGGGTTTGCAGTGGTGAGTATAGGGGATTCAAGGCACGATTTCTTGCAAAACAACTGGAAGGTTGGAAAGTTGGAGAAGTCACATACTTATAACTAATTAAAGGGTGACCAGATTTGGGTGAGGAGACTCGAGAGGTTGGTTCTGAAAATGTTAAGTTTCAGATGCCTGTTGTTCAAGTGGAGATAATGCATAGACAGTTAGATTAATAAGTCTGGAATTCAGGGCAAGAAGTCAAGGCTTAAGGTATACATTTGGGAATCTAGGATATAAGACTGGATGGAATCACCTAAGGATTGAGTTAGAGAAGAATTTCCAACCTGAAACTTGGGACCCTCCAAAATTTAGAGATTGGGAAGATGAAAAAGATGCGACAAAAGAGACAGAAAAGGAATAGCCAACAATTAGAATGAGAAGCAAAAGTTTTGCTTAAGTTTTATGTCTATTTTTCTTGTAAATATGCCAATATATTTTTCAGTCTGAAGGGAAAATGTTTATCAAGATACCATTAAATAGTTCTGTGTATGGGATACATCCAAGAGGAAAATAGAAGAGAACAGAGATATTGATGTTCTTTCTTCCTCACCCCCTTCCCAACTACAAATTATCCTCTGAGTGTTTTTTTTTTCCCCCTCTAAGTGTTTTTAAATGCATTCTTTCATAAAAGTATTATGGGGAATTGAGATTAGTTAGACATAAAAAGTGCCCTCAAGATGCTTTCAGAAGATAAGATATGTATATAAGAAAATATAATACAAGATTTCACCTAAAGAATTTGTGTGCTTCCTACTTTGTTAAATTGTGCAAGTTATTATATCGCCCTTGTTAGCCTCAGCTATTAAAAAACCCAGGGAGAAATTTGATGCTCAATTTATAATAAGGGTATTAAAAATTGATATTGACATGTTTATATTCTACTTTTTCATCTTATTATTACATTATAATTATTATCATTATAAGCTGTCTCAAATCCCCTGTGGATTTAATAATGATATTAAAAAATATATAAATGTATTGGACTAGAAGAGTTCAGAGAATTATTTTCTTTCTTTGTCATCATTCTCATTGTTTCCATCAAATTCCTTGACTTTCATTTAAGTTATAGCTATATATTGCATGTGAACATCTTAGGAAGAAGTTATCCAAAGCACATATAAAAGTTCATGCATTTGATATTTTTAACTTGTGTATTTACTTTCATCAAAGGAATTGTCTTCTGCCATTCAGAAGATTTCCAGATAGAATTTTCCTGTTTCTTAAATGTTCTATATCTTCCTAGAGTCTTTCACTGCCTCGTTTTAAATGAACTCTGTTGCTTACTGTGGAAAGAGTGGGATGAGGAAAGAATGAATTTGAAGACAAAAATTCTAGTGTTATAATATTTAGAAGTCTAAATTCTAATGGCTCTTACCACAGGAATCCTAATTTTGTTGAAACATAAACTGTAAGAATATCTGAGATATATAAACTCATGTCTTATTTGATATGTGGATCAAGTTTGTCAGTCAGAGGAACCATTATTATGCATCTCATGGGCCATTTTAGTCTCAGGAACATCATGGTCGAAAAGGTTAGAAAAATAAATTTAAAAATGATCATTTTAGTGCTCTTTCCAAAGAAATCCCTAGTAGTCAGTTGTGTAGAAAAGTTAAACTGATTCCTCTTGATGCAGAAAGCTCACAGTTAGGTATCTCTAATTCCAGTCTGAGTGGTGAATGACATGTTGTGCACCAATCTTCTGTTTTTCAGTGAGAAGCATTTTAGATGACAATGATAATGTTGGGCAGCCCAATGAGCACGACCTGCATGACAGCTTTCAAGATGATGAAGAAGAAGAGTATGAGCCAACAGATGAAGACTCTGACTGGGAGCCAGAAAAGGAAGACCAAGAGAAGGAAGATGTTGAAGAGCTTTTGAAAGAAGCAAAAAAATTTATGAAAAGAAAAAAGTAACTCTTTTTCTGCAACATTGTATGGCTCACATTTACTTTTATTTTTATTGGGAAAAAAAAATATCCAGGAACTAAAGAGGCACTTAAACCATAATGGTTTTCCTTCTTTTGATAGTTATGACTTTCACTATTGACTCATTGCAAATGAGACATTGAAATGTCAGGTTTCAATGTAGTGGATGGAATTTATTTTGTTGTCTTGCTTTTTTTATCCTACTTATAGCGTCTGGAAATAGAAAATAGAGAAGTTAAAGAATGATAATTGATATTTTTCATGTACTTTGTGTGTTGGTAATAAAAAGTAAAAGGCATAGATTTGCACAAACGTTTGTCTTTTTTCCAAAGCCTCTGTCTTTAAAGAATACCATGCATATATAGCCAGGTAAATTGCATTATGGGTGAGAAAGCTTGCCTCTTTCAATAGTATTGAAATAATTCTTCAAGCTGAACCAATTTTTAAAAAATGACAGCCATCATATAATGGCTATAATTTTTTTAGTTTCCTAGATTTGGGCTTAATGATTTCATTTACTGTTATTCTTTGGAACTTGGTTCAATTAATACCAAATGGGTACTAAACATAGATTCAGCTAGGCTATAGAAAAAAAATGTTCACAGTGCAGGGAATGTTATTTGTGTTCCACGTCTACTGTAATTTACTGTATGTTAGAGTTTAAAAGTAGAAAGACTCAAGGAATTTGACATTTATTTTTCAAACTAAAGTCTCACCTGATTATTTTAACTCTCAGTATGCTGTATTTATATTAAGAATACAGAAATGATTTTTGAGCACAGTTTTCTGAATAGGCATTAGTTCTTTTATCCTCAGATGAAAGCACCAAGTTGTCTTCCCAGTATCCAATTTTTAGGAAGTGATTACTCCTCTGTATCTTTGTACTTAAACTACTTTAGGCTGTGCAATACTCTTCATTTTAGATGGCTTAGACTCTGAAATATAGTTTAGAATCATTAATAACAATTAGATATGTGTACACAGAGCAGGAAGTATATAATTGAAATCATAAATCACCAAAACAAAAGCATCCTTGTTAAACACTAATATTTTCTTTTCTAAGGAAACCTAAAAATTTATATATTAAAAGAGCAAGACATATTTACAGTGTTGTTACTTAGTGTTCTTAAATGTCTTTTCAAGTAATTGCATATTAAAATTTACTTAAACTGAGGTACGGACAAGAAAAACATTTCTCTAGACCATCTTTACCTGTTATCCTGGCTTTGTCCTCATATGAGGATTCATTTTCCCTTTCTGATGAGCCTTTAAGCTTGGAGGCTTGACAAAACCATGAATAAAATCTTCTAGTTTATTCTCTTTCCTGCACTGACTTAGTCCTTAAAGTATTCTTTAATCTACTCCAGGTATATAGCCAAGAGAATTGAAAACATATGTACACGCAAAAACTTGTACACAAATGTCCATAGAATTTTTATTCCATATAGCCCACTAGTGGAAGCAACCCAAATGTCCATGTCCATCAGTTTAATGAATGGATAAACATGTGGTATATGCTTACTTACTGTGGAATATTACTCAGCCATAAGAAAGAATGAAGTACTGATACATGCTACAACATGAATGAACGTTGAAAATATTATGCTAAGGCAGGGGTTCTTAACAAGGGGTCCATGAGCTTGAACTTAAATTTAAAAAAACCTTATTCTTGTGGGGATGTGTTGGTGCAGGTGTGATATATTTATTAAATAATACACAGTGTAGTGTGGACTTAGTAAGGAGTCTGTGGTTTTCACCTGACTGGCAAAGGGGTCTGTGGAACAAAAAAGATTAAGAACCCCTGTGCTAAGACACAAAAGACCACATATTAAAAGAACTCATTTATATGAAAAGTCCTGAATAAAATTTAAATAGAATGGAATTAAAATTATTGGGAAGCAGATGTGGCTCAGGGGACTGGGCTTCTGCCTACCACATGGGAGATCTGGGTTCGATTCCCTGTGCCTCTTAAAACGAGAAGACCAGCACACAACAAACAGACACAGTGAATGCAAACAATGAGGGGTGGGGAGAAATAAATAAAAAATAAATCATTAAAAA
>JAQZBX010012698.1:0-40866 GCA_029593785.1 Cabassous unicinctus | reverse complement strand
GTTTAGGCATCTGGTTAGGTTGTATTTTACTTAGATGCTCTATCTCTTTCTCTTTTATAGGGTTTTAGTAGCAGGAGGCTGTGAGTTACCACAGCTCTTTGATTTCTGGCTCAACCTTGATTGTTAGGATTGTCCTGCTGGTTGCTCAAAACTGGGCACTGGACCCAGTAATTGGTTGTAGAGTCATTTCCTAGGGCCTTGGGCAGAGAGGCTATAGAGGCCAGGAAAAGCCTCTCCTATTTAATTTTCTTATGTGCACTTCCTTGGTCTGCCAGGAGATGGCGCTTGTCGGCAGCTCGCAATTCAATGCCTGGTCGGACTGTATTTGTTGTGACACAGACCAGATCAATGTGATAGAGCTTCCTGTGTGGGGGCTAAAAGCCTTGTAATTCAAACTTTCGGAGACAGTTCTCCAGTCTTCTCTGGCAGCCCTCTCCCTTTTCCCAGATAGGAAATATTTCCTCTCCCCTCTGAATCCTCAACAATCAGTCCCGGTTAGTAGAGGAGGAGATTGGGAGGTTTGTATATCTTTAGCCCCTTGCAGGCTCCAAGGCAAACAATGGCACAGCCCCACCTGGCCTGGAAGGGCTCTCAGACAGGGCAGACCAAACCTGGGAGTCAAAAGCAGGGTCAGCCCCAGGCTCTCTCTCCCCTCTCCTGTGGAGTCCTCAACAATTAGTCCAGGCTAGAAGAGAGGGAGGTTGCGAGGGTCGGATTTCTCCAGTCCTTCCTAGGCTCCCAGTGCAAACTGCCGTGTGGAAGGGTCCGTGGGGCTCCGCAGCCCAAATTTGCAGGTCAGAACCTGAGTCAGCCTAAGGCTGTGTCCCTCTCTCTCCCCTTTCTGGGAGTGGTAGATCCCTGGAGCCCCCTTTGTCTGTAGTCACAGGCCTAGAGGCCCGAGAATTCTAAAGAGTGTTGGGGAGGGTGCCGGCAGCAGCAGCCACTGCTGGTTCCAACTCACGGTTCTGTCGTCGCGATTTCCCTCTTTTGTCCCTCTCTCTTCTGGGTGGTGTGCAGCTTTCACCTGCTGTCCTAAACCCTAGAAGATCTATTTTGGGGCTGTTTCAGCCTGTTCTCTAGCTATTTTTCAGCCATGTTCCCGGAAGTCCCTTTTAAATTTTAAAATTGGTAAAACTAATCTCTCCATATAGATTATTTTTATGTAATAAATCTATGATTAAAAGGCTTTCCTTTAAGGTCTTGGACACTTTTTCACTACAGATGTTTTAATAATCCATATTCATTATGATAAAAATAATTTAAAGCTACAAGTGACCAGTCTCATTAGCCATAGAGACCCCCCAAATGCTTTAACTTGAAAAAGGCCACATAATAGCTTATATTCATTGAGTTCTCACCGTTTGCCAAACACTGCTTAAAACTCTTTATTTCATTTGAGTAGTTTGGTCCTCACAACAACCCCAGGAAGTAGTTATCATTATCCCAAGTTTATAGACAAGGAAACTAAGGCATAAATCAGTTAAGTAACTTGCCTAAAGCCAACCAGGTAGAAAGTAGCAGAGGTAGGGTTTGAACCCAGGCCACTGGGTTCCAACAACCACATTCTCAACAACTAGGCTAATGTGTGTATCATATAAACAAATGCAGTGATTTTTAAATTCAGGTATATTCTTACACGTCCCATATGCAAAGATGCTTTTACACAACTCGAGCTTTAAAACAACCAGTGTGTTTAGTAGTGCTAACATATGGGTATGATAGTGGTTTGTTTTTGGTTGGGTTTTTTTTTCGGAGTAATAGAAATGCTCTAATATTGATTGAAGTGATGAATACACAACTCAATTATTATACCAAATGTCATTGATTGTACACTTTAGATAAATTATATGGTTTATGAACAAAAAAATAATAGGGTTGGGGGAAAATATACCCAATGTAAAATAAGGACTATAGTTAGTAGTAATACTTTGATGATGCTCTTTCATAATTTATTACAAATGTTTCACAACAATGTAAGGTATTTGTGGTGGGATGATGTATGGAAGGCCTCTATGATGTTATGCGTGTTTGTTTTGTAAGTTCACAACTTTTGCTATACACTTATTGTTTATGTGTGTTCATGTATGAATGATATACTTCAATAAACTGTTTTTAAAATAAAAAAAAAAAGAAATAAAAAGCACTGGTAAAGGTAATTACATAGGTAAACGAAAAGAAAGTATAAATGGGTATAAATGGGGAAGAAAAAAAAAACTACTGTGGAACTTTTTTTTCCCTACAGAAATAGTCACATTTTAAAAAACAATTTATTTGATATACTTTATTTTTAAGTTTCACACATGGAAATCAGATTCATTTTTAAATATATTTAAGTATACTGCTTGATGATGTGAAACATTAAACTGCTATTCTGAACACAGTTATTTTAGGAAACTGTCGTTTAATTTAAGAAGTCAATTCCTTCTAATTGGAATCTAATTTAATTTAATTGGATACTATATACTGAAGTTTTCTCTTTATCATAGTGCTGTCTTTCCCCATAAAACAGCCAATTGAACTTAATCATGCTGTTTAAGTATTTAATCTTTAGCCTTTACCATTAGGAATAATTTTTCAGGATAAGTGGCTTGAGCATTATATTTACCACATGAACGGATTTTCTGCACAGCCAGATTTATGAGGACCGGTGCATTTGGCAATCTGGAATTATTTATGTGGGAATCCATTTAAGCATTAGGTTACGTCAAACTTTTGCTATGATCCCAACAAAAGGTCCAACAACAAAGGAATGCTTCACTTACTGTCACCGCAGTCCTCCTCATCACTGCCATCCTTACAGTCCTCGTCTCCATCGCACTGGAAAGTGCTGGGGATACACTGCCCATTCCTGCATTCCACCAGACCCTGGCTGAGACAGGCTAGGAGAAGCCCGGGTAAAACACGCACTTTATTAGTACTACTTTCAGTCTGAGAGCATATAAATGATTCTTGTTTTTCTGGTATAACCAAGAAATAAAGTGTTCTGCATATATGAATGTTCCACATAAATGAATGAATGCATTTCATAATTAAAAAAAAAAAATTCCAGGTATCTTTGGAATGGAAAATTTTCTAAAACTTTTTAGAGTTTCTCTTCCTTACTAATGAGTACTTACTGAAAGTCAAGTTTTCTTGATAACTGCATGGTATAAAGTATGTTAATGATGGCAGATATAAAACTACTACTACTAATGGCCACAATTTTTAAGGGATTGCTATATGGAAAGAACTGCCTATGCTAGGTGCATTGTGTATATGCTCTCTGTGATGGTTAGGTTAATGTGTCAACTCGGTCAGGTAATTGTGCTCACTTGTTTGGCCAAGCAAGCACTGGACTAATTGTAATACAAGGACATTTATGGGACATTTATGACTAAGTAAACTTAGTCATCATCAGTGAGTTTACTGCATAGATGCCTGAACATCTACGAGCAACCAGGGAGATTGCCATCAGCAATGAGTGACATTTTATCCAATCAGTTGGATGCCTTAAAAGGGGAAGTGATTTCAGCATCCAGAGGGAATTTCCCAGCTTGTCTTTGGACAGCCAACATCTCCTGGAAACTCATCAAGGACCTTCATTGGACTTCCACTGGAGCCCCTGGTTTGCAGCCTGCCTGCAGAACCTGGACTTGTGCATCCCCATGGTCACGTGAGGGAATCTTGTAAAATCTCTTACTATTTACAGATATCTCCTGTTGATTCTGTTCCCTAGACAACCCTGACTAACACACTCTCTAATCTTCATAGCTAATTCACAAGGTAGATATTTTATTTTACAGATGAGGAAACTGAAATTCAAGACTTTAGTGTCTGTCTCAAAGCTAAATGGCTGTCGAGAGGTAGAGCCAGAATGTGAAGCCAAGCTTCTCTGACTCCAAACCCAAACATTTTATTCTACTTCAACCTGACCTAATGGGCCAAAAAAAATAAAACATTTGAAAGGACTCACATAGTACCTAGCATACAATGAATGCTTCATCCCAAAACTTGCTTATGACATCTGATATTCAAATGAAATGGTCTAATGACCATTTAATCTAATGATTCCTGTAGGTTCCCTATATTCTGTCCCTATTGTCTTTTTTAAAAATATAGTTATTTATTTTTTTAAAAGATACATAGATTACATAAATGTTATATAAAAATATAGGGGATTCCCATATGCCCCACTCCCAACCCCTCCCACATTTTCCCACATTAACAACATCCTTCATTAGTGTGGTACATTTGTTACAATTGATGAACACATTTCAGAGCATTGCCACTAAGCATGGATTATAGTTTACATTGTAGTTTATACTCTCTCCCACACAATTTTGTAAGTTATGACAAGATATATAATGGCTTGTATCTGTCATTGCAATGTCATTCAGGACAATTCCCAAGTCCCCAAAATGCTCCCATATTACACCTGTTTTTCCCTCTCCCTCTGCTCAGAACCTCCAGTGGCCACTGCCTCCTATTGTCTTTTAAAGCACCTGAAAGTCATGTACTGTGTTGCGTCAGCCTTTATTGAGTTATCATCTAATATTAAAATCCCCTACTCTTGAATCAAGGCTCAACACCAGAAGCATTCAACTGGGGCATCATGTCCTTGCTTTCCCAAAATCTGTCAAGACAGTCCATTCTGTTACACTGTGTCCACTAAGCAAGGACTCAGGTGTTAAATTCCAGTTTCAGATTCAGTTAAGGGAAGGGGAAAGTGATATTTTATTTGTTAATTAATTTAAATGCCTTTTCTTATGTCAAAATAAAAACCATATAATCCTCATTTCTATTTTTGCCTTGAATTATAGGCAAATTAAATATTCAATCATATATGTATCAAATTTTTTCTACTTTTAATAGAGAGCAAAAGATGAAATAAAAAGTTTAGTTTGTTTGCACATGTTAAAAATACATCATATTAACTCTTTTAGTGTTAAAAGAGTTACCTGCTTTTTATACCTAGCTGCTTCTATTCACGTTCATTATTCCCTAGCTTGTATAGCATATTTTCTAGGGAAATAAGAGTCAATAGTCAAACTTATTTTCATTAACTAGGTAGTAAAACAGCTATCTGAAGACTTTTCATTCACCCAGAAACACACAGGTTATAAAATTAGTTATCATCACACGCTCTCTGTGTAACTGTATGAACATGGAAGACTGTGTTTTCTTTCTCCATGTTTTCTCACAAATGGCCCTTAAGAACATGTTTGGAGACTCCTTCAGAGAAGATCAGCTACTCATAAATCCTTTGCAGAAGAAAATTTTCTCAGTGTCTGGCAGAAGACTCCCGCTGATAAGTCACAGATGCATAAATGAGACACATAGAGTCAGAGAGACAAAACCCACACATGCTTGGTCAGTTCATCAAAGTTTGGCTTGGAGTTTTGGGGAGACAGGTGTGAGGTCAGATACTTTACATTATTATGGTCATCACACCATTTGATTTTATTTTTATAGGCTAGAATCAAAGTATACAAATCTTTCCCCTTGAATCTGATTTAGAGAGTGAGCCTTGAACACATTTGTCTAAACAGATAGAAAAGGAAAAATAAGTGAGATTATATTAATATTACTCAGGATACTCACAACAATTGACCTCGTCAGACTTATCCACACAGTCATGATCCCCATCGCACATCCACTCAATCGCAATGCAACGCCCATCTCCACAGCGATGCTCCTTTGTGGGGTTGCAATCTGAAGAAAAAAACTCATGAGAATGTAGAGAACTAGCGGCTATAACTATATGGTTCACAGATCCATTTGAAGAGAGTCCGGTTCCAATACCTTGAATGACTTTTCTATTTTGGGTCTGACACAATTAAATGACTTCCCACCCAAATGTGTGTGCTCTGCTGATCACCAACACGTGGAGTACGGTATGTCTATTTTTCACATGAATATCAACTCCTGCCTAGCTTTCTCAAGACATGTAGTCTGTTTTTGTTAATGTTTGTTTTGTTTAGTCTTTGTTTTCTTTCCATATGAAAAATGTGTGACTTTTACACTGACTGAAATAAACAGAACTGTGATTTGTGTTTCACTATGTAGATAGCCAACTTGTTGTATTTTTGACAGCTCTATTGTGTTTCTAAGACTTGTAATTTACCTTACTCTAGTATTTTGGAAACATTGATATGTCTTCATTTCATCTCTCCTGCCACTAAGCTTAGGTTTTCTATTGAACTGCCTTAATATATAACTCATCTTTGAAAGAACTGCTGGATAAATAATGCAAAATATTTGTGGGGTTTTTTTCAGGATTCTTCTTAACCTAGATTTTACCTCTGTCTTAACCTATACATTCCTGGAAGAAGAGAGAACCAGCAGTAAGTTTCTTCACAGAGAGAAGAATCCCATGGGATACTGTGACAGACTGACTTATGTACCCAGAAAAACTAGGTTCTTAATCTTAATCCATTCCTGTGGATGTGAACTCATTGTAAATAAGACTTTTTGAAGATGCTATTTTTAGTTAAGGTGTGGCCCAATTGAATGAGGTTAGGCCTTAATCCTATTACTAGAAGATTTATGAAGAGAGAGCCACATGGAGGAACAGAAGCTGGAAGACAATTGAACCCAGAAGAGAAGGAAGAAGACAGCACCATGTGATGGGAAAGCCAAGGAACCCAAGGATTGCCAACCAGTCAGAAGGCTTCTGACTCTGGGAGGAAGTGTTTGAGTTTCCTAGGGTGCTCCAGCAAATACTATGAAATAGGTTGGCTTAAACAGTGGGAATTTATTAGCCTACAGTTTTGACATCTGGAAAATGTCCAAATCAAGGCATCATCAAGGCAATGCTTTCTTCCCAAAGACCTGCTGCCGGAGATCCTTGGCTTCTCTGTCACATAGCAAGGCACATGGTGGCATCTGCTGGTCTCTCCCTTCTCTTCCGGGTTTCATTGATTCCAGCTCCTTGTTTCTGTGGCACGCTCTCTCTCTCTCTCTCTTCATTCCATTCATAAAGGACTCCAGTAATATGATTAAGACCCATCCTGAATGAGGTGGGTCACATCTTAACTGAAGTAGCCTCATCAAAAGTCCTACCCACAGGTATGCACTAACTTTAAGAACATGTTTTCTGGCATACATACAGTTCCAAACCCACCATAGGAAGCAAGTCTTCTAGCCTCTGAAACCATAAGCCAATAAATTCCTGTTATAAAGCCAATCTATTGTGTGATATTTGTCTTAGCAGCCTGGAAACTAAAATATTTCACTGTGAGAAGTGATAAAACCGGTATATAAAGAACTGTTTTAAAGATGTATGTAGATTCAAGAAACAGATTCAATAATGAGAAACTAATATGTATTTCCATTTACAGTCCCACTGTTATAGACAGAGTATTGGTTTGGAGGGATCAAGGAACTCAAAAGGTATTTTGGAGCAATAAGGTGACATATATGGAAGACATAGTGCACAGAAAATAAGAAGGGTACAAGAGATGTTATACCTTGGGAAGGAAGCAAAAGAGCTACTGCATGCTTACCCTGCTAATGATGGCAGCCCAGGTAGAGATGAGTCCAAGGGAAAGTCATAATTATTGTGATTAGATAATGTCTTAGTTTGCCAAAGGGCTCCTGATGCAAAGTACCAGAAATGTGTAGGCTTTTATAATGAGAAATTTATTAGGGTAAAAGCGTATAGTTCCAAGGCCATGAAATGTCCAAAGCAAGGCATCAGTGGAGATGCTTTCTCGCCAAAGTCAGTTACTGGTGATCTTGGAGTCATGACATGTTGCACAGCAAGATGGTAGCAGATCTCTGTTGAGGTCCCTGCCTTCTCCTCCAGAATCTACCATCTCCTGGAGCCCAGCTGTGTGACCAGGCATAGGGCTTGTCTCTTTCCAAGTCTCCTCTCAGTCTCAGTGGCTCTGCTTTCTTCCTGAGTTCAGTTATGGACTATTAGGCATATGGCTCGTCTCTTCAACCCTGAGCTGCTCCATAGGCCCAGCTTCTTGGAGGCTTTGTGCTTAAGCTTTGGCTGCTAGCAATCCTCAAGTCCTCTCTCACATGGCAGGTCAAAAATGGCGGCTTCCTTTCTCTGTGTGTCTCTCTCTCTATGTCTCCATTTATATAAAGCTCCAGTAAGAGGGTGGGGACCAACCTGAGTCATGCCTCACTGACGTAGTCCAATCAAAAGGATCTCACACCCACAAGAAAGGATTCAAGAACATAAGTTTTTTGGAGGGATTCACCAAATTCAGATTGTCACAGGTGAGGACCATAGTCCTTCTGAGTGTAAACTTCATGATAGTCTACTGTCTTCAGTGGAATTATGTAGAGAGGTAAGTCTCTCCTTTTTCACACACTAATTATACCTTGGCCATCTCCACTAATCTATCCACCCACCAAGCTACACTTACCACCACCGCTCCATTTTCCCTCTCTTGCCTCAGTTGTTTAATAGGTAAAAGGAGATGTTTGATTAGATGATTTCTAAATCTTCTTTCAGCCATATATTCTATGATAAACACATTCACCAATTCCCTCTCATCTTTTGTCCCAAGGCTGATCAAACCAACATATAATCCATGGGATGGCTTGTACGTGGGTACATTTTCCAATAATTTTATGGATGCAGTGATGGGCAACTAGAAAGAAACTCCTACAAACTACTTTGTTTCCCAGCATGGTGCCATTACTGACACTCACCACTCTGAGACATTCCTCTGATCATATTCCTGATCCTTTCCCAGCATTCCTACCTATTTTCTCTACTGTGGAATACTGTATTACAGCATTTGTCCAGTGACTATCCTCATCTCAGCTTGCTCTTTTGTTCTTATTCCAAAGTTCCTAATGTCACTCAATAAATTCTAAAAATTCTAAAGCTACTCACAAAGTCACAATGGTGAATAAGTAAGAAGAATTTTGCTGGTTTTAATTCACAAGATGACACTCAGAATTGGGCACACATACTTAAAAGGTAGGCTTATTCTTTAAAAAGATAAGGAGATCAGCATTTGTACACAAAACAAATATGTAGTCCTAACCTTAGGCGCAGCGAGTGTGCAAATAGTATCTGTAGTGCATGGCAATTAAAGGAGGGATCTTTATGTATAACAAGGGGGATCAGGCAATATATCTGTCTGCAAAGTTTTGCTTAAGGGATCAAAATTTAAACATTAACCATTAGATTTAATAGAGAATAAACAGAACACTTTCAAGGAAAAAAATGTTAACATATCAACAACATTTACCTGTCCTTCTTCATCCCATTCTTTAACATTTCCTTAGTATGACTTTTTATGAAAGAAATATTATATATTCACAAACACCATAACTAAGTTTAGTGATTCAAAAAATCTCTTCCTTCTAAAAATAATAAACCAATCATTTTGTAATTTAACCTGTTAGCCATATTAACAAATAACAAGATGTTGGTTATAAATCTCCATAATTTTAAATCAAAACCTTTAGAGAAACAATGTTCTACTTACCACAGTTTTGTTCATCACTCAAGTCCCCACAATCATCATATCCGTCACACACAAGGGTATAATTAAGGCACTTGCCTGTGTGACAGTGAAACAGACTCTCACTGCAATCTGAAAATAAGAGAAGCCATGCCAACGTGTCACTAAGCAGTAAGGGTTTATAGCAGTACTTTAACAAAAGCATATCATGGGAGGTGTTGAGGAATGTAATATATTCAAGGCCTAGACCCCAGTCCTGTGCCTGTGAACTCATTTGTAAATAGGACCTTCAAAGGCCCTATGATGAGGCCAAACTGAATCATCAATTGAATTAAGGGGTGCCTTAATCCAACATGACTGGAATCCTTGTAAGTAGAGGAAATTGGGACATGGAAGTCAAAGCCACAGAAGACCAAAGGTGACAGGTTGTCATGTGACGGAGGCAGAAATTGAGTGGCCTCAAGCCACCATCAGAAAACCACAGGCTGCTGATACCCTGATTTCAGACTTCTAGCCTCCAAAACTGTGAGCCAATAAATTTCTGTTGTTTAAGCCAACCAGTCAATGGGATTTGTCATAGCATCCCTGGAAAGTGAAGACAGGAAGGAAACCATAAAGGTAAGCAGGTCCACACTTGCTGTTTTACAGGTGAGAGGACTGTCACCCAGAGAGGCCCAATGACTGCTCAAGCTCACATGGTGTAACACCAGGCCTAGGACCCTCTGGCTTCCAACCAGTGCTTTTATCACTTCCTGAAACTCATTTTCTGACTTCCACGTTATGTCACCTGAAGGTTCCTTTCTAGTCAAAGATGAGAAAACACATTCTCAATTCACCATAGTTCCTAATGGAGTTCAGATTTATACAAAATGAATGAACTTAATAGGGGATGTATAGTTGTTCTCTGAAAATGTTTCTTTTAAAGTATAAGTCTACATTTGTAAATGGCAAACATATTAAAAATAATGGAGAGAAAAAGTCATTTAGATTGTAAAGTTATTACCTATTCTTACACAAGCATTATGACTTAAATCAATTGAGTGTTCCATAACATGACACTCAAATAAGCAAGTACTGTCCTAGATTATTGTGGCAGGATAAGAATAAATGTACCTAATTTCAGGAAGTTTATACTTTAATGCTGGAATAAATAGCATGCATATAAATGGTTTCTCTGTCTTAATAAAAAGATAGAACACCAATCCTGGTTCTACCATCTACCAGCTATGGAATTTTAAGTGTTTTACTTGAATTCTCTGAGTCTGTGAACTCATCTATGAAATTAGGATAAGATCAGCTACTTAATAGGGTAACATAATATATGTTGAATGACAAGAAAATTCAATAGGGAAAGGATAGTCTTTACAATAAATAGTGATGGAACAATTGGATACCCAATGGCAACAAAAATGAGCCCTGAACTTTACCTCAAACTTTACACATAAATTAACCAAAAATGATCACACACCTAAATATAAGAGCTAAAATTATAATGCTTTTAGAAGAAAGATTTAAAAAAAAAACAACCAACTTTGTGGCCTTGAGCTAGGCAAAGAAATCTCAACTACAATACCAAAATCACGAGCCATAAAAGAAAAAGAATTTAATAAATAGGACTTCATTAAACTTTTTTTTTAAATGTGTGCTTCAAAATATTCCACTAAGAAAATTAAAAGACAAGCCACAGAGTGGGAAAAATATTTGCACTCTTCTTATACTCAATAAGAAGAAATACAACCCAATTAAAAACAGGCAAAAAAAAAAATTGAATAGAAAGTTTTCATCAAAGATGTACATATGGAAAATAAACAAATGAAAAAGCTTTCAATATCATTAAACATTAGGAAATGCAACTCAACACCACAATGATATACCACTTCACGCCCAATAAAATGACTATAATAAAAATATACAGACAATGAAAAGTTCCGGTGAGGACGTGCAGAAATTGGAAACCCCCTTGCATTGCTGGTGGGATTGTAAAATGGTGCAAATACTTTAAAAACTAGTTTGGAACTTCTTCAAAAATGTAAACATAGAATTACCACATTACCCATCAATTCTAGTCTTAGGAACACACCCAAGAGAATTGAAAACACATGTTCATGCAAAAATTATACTTGGGGAAGCAGATGTGGCTCAAGTGATTGGGCTCCTGTCTACCATATGGGAGGTCTCAGGTTCAATTCCTGGGGCCTCCTGGTGAAGGCGAGCAGGCCCGCGTGGCGAGCTGGCTGGTGCAACGAGATGATGCAACAAAAAAGAGACACAGAGGGAAAAGACAGACCAGGGAGCTGAGGTGGCTCAAGCGATTGAGTGCCTCTTTCCCACATCGGAAGGTCCCAGCATCGGTTCCCGGTGCCTCCTAAAGAGAGGATGAGAAGAAAAGACAAGCAGACACAGAAGAACGCACAGTGAATGGACACGGAAAGCAGACAGCGAGCACAAGCAGCAAGGATGGGAGGAATAAATAAAAAATAAAAAAAAAGAAATTAAAAAAAAAATTATACATGAATGTCCACAGCATTATTCATAATAGCCCAAAACTGGAAACAATCCAAATGCCCATCAACAGATTTGGTGCATTGATAAACAAAATGTGGTGAATGGGTAAAATAATGTAATGTATCCATACAACGGAATACTATTCAGTGATTGAAAGGATCAAGCTACTTATACATGCTACAGTATGGATGAACCTCAAAAGCGTTATGCTAAATAAAAGAAAACAGATGCAAAAGACAACATATTGTATGACTCCAATTATGAAATGCCCAAAAAAGGCAAATTAATAGAGGCAGAAGCAGGGCAGTGTTTCCTTGAGGCTGGAGATGGGGTTGGGAAGGTAGAGCAGGGACTTACTGCAAATGGTTTCAAGAGAAATTTTGCAGGAGATGGAAATGTTCTAAAACTGGACCATGGTGGTGGTTGTACAACGCTATGTTTCCTAAAAATCCATGTGTGAAATTTATGTATACAAATTATACTCCATGAAAGTTGTAAAAAAGTTTAAAAATAATATAAGAACCCTGCATTTAATATAAACTAGATAAAAACATATCATCTTACCCTTCTTTTAAAGTTATTTAAGTGCCAAAAGAGGTTGCTTAAAGTAGAGCGAGGTCATGGGAGATGGGAAGAATTTCAGGAGTATGATGGAATGAAAAGGTCAGCCTGTTTTATGTGGAGGGAATAGTAGGAACAAAAGAAAGAAGTGAGAAATGAGGGCACATTTGAGGATTAGTTTGGTTGGATGATGAGGACCAGGAGTTAGTGGTCCATAGTCCTGAATTCTGACTGTTTTTCTTCAAGCAGCTGGTGAATGAGTACCTCTTTATAATAAACATCCCAACTTGGTGATAATTCATAATCAAAAGTCTTGAGCATTGATTAGTTAAGCTGTTAGCCACTTCAAAACAGTGTACTTCCAGCAGTGATGTAGCTCAGTGGTTGATGCCTGCTTGCCATGGATGAGGTCCTGGGTTCAATCCCCGGTACCTCATTTTAAAAAAGAGTATACTTGTTATTTACATGAATCATAAATTTCTATTTCAAAAGCCATTCTTCTAAAAATCAACTACTTAAATACTTTTAGAATCATATCATTGTAGAAGTAAAATGGGCCTTTAGAGATCAGCTGTTCAGTCCTCTCATTAAGAGGGTATATGTGTGTACATACACACTCACACATATACACATACAGACTTTTGTATGTACTTCTTGTGTTTATTTCCCTCAGGAAATAAATGAGGACAATCATCGTAAGGGAAAATAAAAGAACTGGAAGAGGTCCTAACTCTCACCTCACAGCACTATTTCCGCCCAGAGGGCGCTAACTCGCCACTCTGCTCGCCTCCGCTGACCAGGGCTTACTGCGCATGTGCCGTCAGAGCTGAGCCAGGCTATGACATTGGCTTTCCTGCCCACCAGGCAGTGTTAGGGCATTTGTGCATCACAATATATACTTTTCCTTGGGAAGTTTTAAATAGGCCTTTATGATTTGTTTTTGTTTTAATCTACATAATTCTTATGGGAAATTTTTGAATCATTCTGTTAGAATGAGCACTATCTAGCGAAATAAGGCTTTCTAATTTTACCATCAGTGCAAGGTAGCGGCCTACTTTAGGGGGCGGGGGGTTGGAGAGGATTTTAAACCACACAGAGTTTTGTTGTTTGTTGTTTCTTTTTCTCTCTTATTTCTTTCTTAAAGCAGTACACTTCACTTTTTGGGATACTAGGAGGTTGGGGGATCAGATACTTCTTTCAGAATCTGACTAACCTGAGAACACAACAAAAATTACAAAACCTTCTTGTATCCTCTGTGAGGCCCATTCTGGGACCCCCAGTAATTCATAGTAAAATGCCTCATTGGGAGATTTGAAAATATTGTTGTTACTTATTAAATTGTTTTATAAATGGAGATGACTCATGCATTTAAAAGGTCCTCATTATTCACACAGGTGCTGAATCAACTTTCCACTCTTATGACTTGCTTATTAGAAGCCAGTTTCAGAGGTTAAATATAAAATTAGCTGCATTTGGAAAACAACTTGTTACCTCACTAAGGTCTGCGTGATAAGTAAGCATAAAACCTTAACCAGAAGCACTGCACAGCCAGTACATAGCAAATAACAAAGATCACAGTACCCCCTTTTATTGGAATAAATGTTTATTTGAACTGAAAAGAGATGTTGTCAGCACACTATGGGGCCAACAAATCAAAATTTACAAAAGCTGCTGGCTGCAATTTTCTTGCTCAATACAAACATAATTTTGCCTGACCTAAGTAGATGTTTTTCTAGATACACATCTTTTTTCTTAATGAGAACTTGATACAAAGTGCTACCTCTGAAGTTATTGCAAGTTAATATTTATTTCAGGTTAGCATCTCATGTACACACCATTCATTTTTGTTCCTCAAAATTGTCATTAAATTAAAGCAGAAAACTAAAGAACCAGAAAGCCTTTATCAAAGGCTTCATCCAATTTGCTCAATCTCTGTGACTCTGTGAACATAAATTTTTTTTTTGAACTCAAGATTTAGGTCCAGAGGCTCGATTTCCACCTATAGAATGTTAAAGATGGAAGAGACCCCTCATTTTACAGATGAGTAGAGAGGTTAAATTGTTTGTCCACAGTTGTCCGGCTCCTTAGTAGCAGAGTTGGGAGAGGAGCCCAGGCTTCTTGACAACCTGAGCTCTTTATTGCTCTAGAGCTGAGTTTCTCAACAGCAGCAGCACTACTGGCACTTTGGACTGGCCAATTATTTGTTGTGAGATGCTGTCCTATGCATTGTAGGATATTTCACAGTATCCTTGGCCTCCATCCACTAGATTTCAAAAGCACCCACACACACACATGCCCACCCCCACTCCACTGCCTCCATGCCCCATCCTGCAGCCGCGACAATCAAAATGTCTCCATACATTGCAAAATCCCCCCTAGGAAGAAACACTCCCTCCAGCTGAGAACCACTATTCTAGGGTATACAAATATCACCTCATTCCAAGGCTTAGCCTCAATCCCACCTTTTCCATGAGATCTTTCCAAACCAACCCAACTCCTAGTAACCTACCCCTACCCTACTTTTTTTGAAGGTGGGACCAGGGATTGAAACTGGACTTCATACATGCGAAGCAAGCACTCAACCGCTGAGCTCTGCCCACCCCTACCTTTTTTGTTTATCCAATTTTATTTTACTTCATGACCTCTCTTGTATTATATTGTTTTAAAATTCTATATTTAATGGTATCTATGTTTGTATCTTACTTCCCTGATTGCACTAAAAGCCACATTAAGAGAGAAGCCATGTCTTAATTGTTATATTTACTAGGTATCTAGAACCTGCTTTACCCATAGTAGAAATTGAAGAATATTTAGTAGTTTCGATTGATTCAGCATAATTAGATTGTCACTATATAACTGTGAATTTTCCAGACAACTGAAGCTTCTTACTTCAGTGTAGAATGAGATGTTTTCACTCTTATCATGCTGGTAGAAATCTTTCTGGTATTTACTTGCATCCCTGTCTTAGTAAAAAGAATATAGTAAACACAGTCATTTTTGATGACACTGAAAGATCATTTGGAATATCAATTTTTATTTTAAGATCACCTCCTTTCTAAAAAGCTTCATAGGATGTTGCTTTTATCATTGTTGTGCATATTTTAGTGTTTCTGCCTCTTATACTTATCACCAACCTTTATCAGCTGTTCCCATGACTTCACATGATCATCCTCTGCACCCTAAAGGTGCTAGGGAGTGGGGAACGAAATAGGATAACAATGACAATGACAACAACCATAAAATCTAACACTCTTTAATAGTTATTGCAAGCCAGACACTGGTCTACATGCTTTATACCCATTGATTAATTATTCTGCACAAAAAATCTAGAGATAATAATTATTATTGTTATTTTACTGATGGGGAAACTGAGGCACAGAGAAGTTGAATAACTTGCCCAAGTTCACAGAGGTAGGAAGTGGTAGAGAAGAGACAGGAACCTAGGCAGCCTGAATCAAGTATTGATACTATTAATTGCTCCATTCTACTGTAGTCAGTATAATTAGATTGCCAGTCTTCATAAATAATCACTTTTACCTCGAATTCACATCAAATGATTTCCAAAAGGACTTGATAATAGTTTTAGGTGGTATAAAGTACATGGACTTTGTGGCAGCTATTTTCCTTATAACAACCATTTTCCTTGAGGTTTTCTTTGCTTATTTGTTTGCTAAGTACCTGCCATCTATCAATCACTGTTCAAGGAGCTGGTTTTAGAATCAAAAGCTTATAGAGTGTTATCAACAAGAGATACCAGACACTTCTAATCCAGTGGTTTCAAATCTGGCTGCACTTTAGAATCACACATGGGAACTTTACAAAAGTACTGCTACCCAGCCCCACCCCTAGACCAAATGAATCAGAATCTTTGCAAGTGGAGCTCCCTGAAGATGTAATGTGCAACCAGCCCTGATGATAAAGAAAGAGAGTTAGAGAAGCAGCCTGCCTAAAATCAGAGCTAGACAGTTTTTACGATATTGTCATTTTCAAAAAATCTTACCACTAGTACCCCTAAGATTGTTCCAAGTAGTTGGAAAGCTGTTCATTCAACAAACAGTTATGAAAAGACTAATAAATAATACAAAATTAGGGGAAAAATCAATAATAAATCAGATACTTGGAGTGTTGCTGTAATAGACAATTATCTCCCAAAACATAATAAAGCATCCAAAATGGCTAAAGATTTTCCTGTCAGATGAATGGATCAGAATATAAGCATTTACCCAATCTGAACTTTATTGGACAAGAGCAAGTCAAAGGCAGCATTAGTTTATAGAAATCAGCATTAGACATGAAGGCATTCAGGTCTGAGTACAAATCTAGCACTTTGAACCACTGTCAAATTCATTCATGACCCGAAGCCATGGTTCTGCCTCTATACAAAGGGGGAAATACCTCTTTTGCTGTTAATGAAACCAAATCGTGTAAGTAAATGCTTCTAGCACAGTTGACAGGGGAATTTGCAAATATTGTCTCTCTCCTCTTCCCTTTAAATATAACTTAAAAAATTAATTAATAACTCTATAAATTAAACAAAATACCTAATTTGACCCATGCTTTATGGAAACAAGTAAGTGCTTTGTCCCTGTTCCATGGAAGCCTGATCGTCTCTGACCATCTTCCCTGTCCATCTGCCCGAATCTAAAACTGTTATTTTCTTCTGCACCCCACTCCCTGTGTAAGCATCTGTGGGCTCCCTTCATGCTTTGATTTGCATCCAAACCCTAATTCAGGCTTACACTATTCCTTCACCTTCTAAAATAGCTTCATAGGATGCTGTTTACAATAAAATTGTGGTACCTTCAATAAACTCACAGGCTGAAATAACTAGTGCCCAATATTAAGGCCCAGCAGGCAGATGTCCTTGTACTGTCAAAAGAATTGCACATGGAGCCTTCAGTATCTCACTAACTTTTCTCATAGAATTGTTGAGACAAGGATCCTGAAGGGATCTATTTCCTCAACTGGCCAAACCAGACCAGTTTTGAGGTGTGCTCATGAGGAAAGCCCATCTGTTCCTTAAGAACTTCTCCAGGAACTAGGACATTGCTAGGTTTTCCTTACAGAATATTAATACCGCCTTGTTCACTTGCTGACTGGAGAAATTTATTCTTTAAGCTCAACTTCAACAAATGCACCAGAAAGTACTTACTCTGTTCAAAGCGCCATGCTCAGTGCAACAGAGGAAAACGATGAGGCCAGGGTTGGCCCACCACAGGGAGGAAAGGGATACACAGAATCGGAATTAGGCTTTAACACAGGCCACAAGTAGGAGATAAAAAAGAGATCCCACCACAGTGCCCCTAAACCAGATATTATTCTGTTAGACCACCTAAAACTCTCTACAGGGCTGTCTTGCACATTTTTTGCTAAGTTCCCAGCAATACCCCTTGATGCAAAAATACGTCGTATATATATTTTTTTCATATAAAATGGTGTGCCATAGGTTTTTCTGAAGAGAGAAGTCCATATTACCAAAACAAATGATTTACTGAAAACAACATTTCCTAAAATTTATGTTGCATAACTCAATTTCCAGCGGATGCTAGGTATTATGTGAAAGAAAGACAGGAAGGAAGGGAGGGAGGTAGGGAGGGAGGAAGGAAGGGAGGGAGGGAGGGAGGGAGGGAGGGAGGGAGGAAGGAAGATGGGGGTACCCAGGAGGAAATAATTTTGAGGAAATACTAACTTAAGCAAAATTAATATTTTTTGTTCTTCTTTTACTGCAGGATATCTCAGTACCTTTAATATACAAATATGCATTGTAACTCTCTAAGTAGCAGATCTGATAGATCCGGTTTTATTCTCAAACATTTTTCAAGACCTGGATACTTTGAAACACCAGTTTTGGAAACACTGATGTGAAATGTGACATAATATACATAATATACTGTCTTTCAAAAGTTAGGACAAAGGAACATCCTAATGTTCTGCATTCCTTCAGATGCAGGAAGAGTTGGTCCACCTGGCAAACAGAGCAGAGGAATCTTTCAACTGAGGTCAGCAATCGTGAGGCTTTATAAAGCCTTGGCAACTCCTGCGGGAAATAAAACACAGCTTTTCCCTTAGTAACTATTGCTGGGTATATAACCCTTAAAAAGCAATTAAAATATAATTGCATACAGTTCTGTTTTGAGTACAGACCATGCAATGTACTGAGGCTAAGTTTTCCCTTTTATCTGGTGCATCAATGCAAAACAACTTGAAATTCAAATGTATATCAACCAAATCTCCAGCCAATTCAGTCAAAACAACTAATCAAATCAAGAGAGTTGAAGATGTTTACAACTGAATCTACCAATCTGGGAATTTAATTCATTGATTATCCACAGGTTTAGAGGAAGCAAACAGGCAAGGGGTGGGGGAGAAGGGAGTATATCTGCTTTGTCATGAATGTTAAAAATCATTCAGTTGAAAATTAGGTATTAAAAAAAGCCCTGTTTTTTAAAAACATTGACCTTTATACTCATAAAGCTTTCAAAACAAAAACAAAAATCCTCGTCCAAACCAAATAAACAAAAAGCTTTTCCCCAATATTAAGACACTTTATGTAAAAATGTTTCCAAACCCTGATCTGTTCCAACACGGCATCTAGCTGTCAAGTTCCTAATAAATCACGCCTTTGAAAGGTGTGCAAACACATTCTGAAGTCACACTGAGTTTGGAAGATAAACATGTTGGCTCACTTTAGAAAGGAAAACCAAAGACAGTCTACACACATGCCAGATGGTTGTCATGATTTCACAATGGAATGATCTTGGTTTCTATGCCCATGAATAGAATCCCTGTCCTCCCAGGCAAACCCACAATAGCCCGTCACGTACTACAATGAGCTTCGTCGCTCCAGTCATCACAATCATTGTAGCCATTACACTGCAGTTTCCTGGGGATGCAGATTCCACTGGCACATAAAAAGCTCTCACCTCCTCCGCAAAGCACTAAAGAAAAGGACAGAGAAACAGCGTCAGAACAAGGTGGTGGCTTTTTGGTTGTTTCTTTTCAGATTAGGAACAATAAATAAAAATTAAAAAAAAAAAAAAAAATAGAAAGAAACCCTTCCCTTGTTCTTCAACAGATTTGTTTCCAAACTACCTCAGTTTCATTATCACCAGTTTTCCTTTGGCATGCTGGAATATTAATTGTGAAATCACCTAGGAATAAATCAAAGCGCTTGCCTAAAAAAAAAGCACAAGAGAAAATCACCAGTGGGCTTCCAGAGAGAGGCATCCACTGTTTAGAGCACAAGAGTGCCTCATAAATTTGATGATTTACCTGAGGAAAATTCTAAACGGGAGTATTTTTCTTAATAATTGAAAATTACTTAAAAGTGAAGTACTATTAATTGAACAAACATAAAAAAGCCTCCTTTTAAGATCCCACTTTGTGAAGCACAAATACAGCTTTAGTAAAAATAGAGGCAATCAATTGTTGCATTCTTGAACACAGACATAGAGACCTTGTGCCCTGTATTTGAAATATGTTTATTTGCCTTTATAAAAGTGCCAGCAGAAATGTCAGAGTCTATTTTGGCAATAAAAAATGTGAAATGACATTGGCTAATAATATTTTAATTCTCTTTTTTTCCTTTAAAAAAGTTGCATTTTGGTATTTTTTTGTTTTTAGTTTTATGATACTCTTTTTCACCTCAAAATTCAACAACGATTCAATTATTTCAAAATTACAAAAAAAGCTAGAAAACTTTTTAAGGGAAACTGTTAATGAAAGGATAAATCAGTTCAGCAAAGTGGATGCTAAAATAAACTGAAATATTTGATCATGAGCATCAAGTAATGTGCATACCTTTAGACTCAGCAGTCTTATTTCATGGATTTCTTACAAAGGAAATCATTATAAGAAAGTGCAAGTTTTATTTTTAAATATATTCATACCATCATTGTTGATACTGAGAAAGCTATGAAATAGCAACTATGAATAGTAGGGGACTGGTTAAATAAATGTTGGTACCTCCATAATAAGGAATATTGTTACAGCCATTGAAAATATACTGAAGAAAATATTTATTGGCATGAGACAAAGCTCAAGATAATTTAAGTGGGGAAAAAACAAGTTCTAAAAAATGCATAAACCAACGTGGCCTGAAAAGAAGTACGTTAGAGGGTATCTGTGATTATCCCTGGAATTAGGATTAAAGGTAATTTTTATTTTCTTGGTGGTAATTTACTCTGTATTTTATGACTGTTCTTATAATGACCAGATTTTTCTTTCCTAATCAGAAAAATAAAAAGACATAAAAACAGCAAATAACTTTTTTCATGAGCTTTTGATTTCTGTTTCAGAGTAGAAGATAAATAGAATCCCACAAAACAACACACACACACACACACACACACACACACACACACACACACACACTGCCATGGCCAAAGGCAGAGTGTGCCCTAATCAGCTGAGTAGTTAGTTGTCTTGTCACTGCCACCATTCCCTAAACCTAAACCATCATTCCTTGATGTGACTACCCTTGTTGATTGCCTAACGGGAGCCAGGAAATATGGAACATCTTAACTCAGAATTAGAAATACAGAAAATGCAGACTGAAAGCTTGAGGCGGTAAGTCTCATGTCTGTCTTATTCACCACCACATCCCTGGAACTCTGCAGAGTCGCTGGCACTCAGGAGGCCCTTGATTAATATTTGATGGGGAAAAAAAGTCACCTTGATGGGAAAAAAGTCATCCAATGGTGCATAATATATCACCTCAAAGCAAATGGAAAAAATGCAATTAATGGATTATTTTCCAGTGCTATCAAAGAAATCAGAGTTTAGAGTTGCCGAATATTAAGTACTAATTGATTCTGGTAAGTTTCTTATGATGTTATTTCTACAATTATCATGATATCAACATCGATAATCTGGTTTTTAGTTATATCCCACCATTTCAGTATCAATACAAATTAATTACGTCTATAGGTTTTAACTGCCTAAATATAAAACCTGTTTTTTTTGTCACCAGTTTTGGAAGATTTAGCGTAAAACTCATAAAAAGGGTAGACAGAAAACCAGGTACAAAATGAAAAACAAAAACACTGAATTTTTACCAGTCAGTCTATGTAATATCTTCTCTCTACAGTTAAGAGACTATTTCAAAGGAACAAGTGCTTACCCTCTTGTGAGACTGTTTCCGTATTATACTAGAGAGTGCAGAAATTCCATGTCTGGCATTTCAGTAGCTGCAATATCTCAGAAGGAATATTGCATTCCTTACCTTATGGCTCTGATGAGTCCTCAAGAAATGTAGCTGAAAGCTACATTAAATGGTACCTAATATCTAGATCTCATCTTTAAGACCTGTTATATTTTACTGCAATTAAATCATTTCTTGCGTATGGTCTATCAAATCTGAATCAAATTTAAAACACAGCATGGCATTCATTGTTCTGATTCTTGATATTTACTGACTTGGCTGATTTAGCAGAAACTGAGTTCTTCTCTGTGGTTCCTCACTTGGAGGTATGGGTGCCCTTGGTTTTAGGACAATAAAGTTTTTCTCCTCTTTATTATAAATTGTTTATTTATTCTCATTCTTTCTTTGAAAGTTAATAGTTTCATTATTCATATTATTTTCATAAAATTAAGATAACTTTTGTATAATCTCCTTCTATAGGATTTCCTCTTAATCTGTGTTCAGAAATTTTACTTTTATTTTTATAAAACTGCTCAATTAACACAGTGCTTCAAATGCATCTTATTTGGAATTTTCTAACAGCCCCATAAAAGTAGACAGCCAGGAATGCTTATCACAGCTTCTTTGGGGGAGAGGGGGGAGCAGCAGAAAGAAATGGAGCATAATGAGCATTGGGGATTGAATCGTGTCCACCACAAAAGGCATGTTCAGGTCCCAACCCCTGGTCCTGTGGGTGTGAACCCATTTGTAAACAGGACCTTTGAAGATGTTATTAGTTTAGGTATCCCAAACTGAATGAGGATGGGATTTAATCCAGTATGGCTGAAGTTCTTATAAGGAAAGGAAATTGGGCACAGGAAAAAAGTCTTGGGAAGCAGCCAGAAGCTGGAAGTCAAGTGAACCCAAAAAAAGAAAGAAGACACTGCCATGTACATTGCCATGTGATGGAAAAGTCAAGGAACCATAGGATTGCCAATCAGCCAGCCAACCCTGGGAGGAAGCAAGCCTTCTAGGCTCTGAAACCACGAGCCAATAAATTCCTGTTGTTAAGCCAACTCATTGTATGGTATTTGTTTAAGCAGATAGGAAACTAAGATTCTGAGGTTTAGACAGTGATTGCCCAAAGCTATGTAGTTAGTAAAAGGGGAAAACCACCCTAGAATCCTGAGGTCAGGGTTCCAGGCCCAATCAACCTCTCCCCACTCCCCTCCCCCCCCCCACACACACACACCCAGTCCCTGGTACTAGCACACAGGCAATTGTGTAGTCACCTGATATGTGGGCAGTTCAAGGGCACCAGGTTTGAGTAAAAGTCCAAACTTATCTTTATTTTTTTCTCTCTCTAATCAGAAGATAAATATTTATGCTTCAGCTAAATTGGGTTCCAGACGAGATGACATTCTATGTCAGCTCTAGATTTTTTGGAGAATCTCTTGAAATATCTCTTAACAACTTCCTGTAGAGATTTTTTGACCATGAATTTCACTGTCTTATACTTCACTGTCTTATACTAACCATCTTCCAAGAGGCTTCTGGGTTAGCCCTTAAGGTGACTAAAGATGATTCCCTGAGATGTCATGCTATACAAGCTTGATGCCATTTCCACTAACATCACCTATAATTCTAAGAAGTATATGTTGGACTTTAACTCAGTGGGAGATTGATCAATAGAATATTTGCTAAATGTCTACTATGTGTCAACCACTATTCTAAGCAGTGAAGAAAACAGAAAAAAATTCTTAATCTTCATGGAGCACATATTCTACTTACCAATTGAAGTTTCCTCACTACCAAAGTTAACTCCCATTTACACATGCAAGAATTAAAACTACTGAAAGAATTAACAGTACTGCAATGACAGCATTATACAAAGGTGTAGCACCTAAGTCACCACCTTTCATGCCCAGAGGATAAGGACAATTACACATCACCTAAACGTCAGGGTTCTATGGATTCTGAAGCGTACATGCCCATCAGGATGATCAGCTCTTTCTTTTCTGTCTTCTTGTCTCTGATAACAGACTGCCAAAATAACAATCCATACCCCAAAATGACCTGTAGATTTTCTGCATTTGCTTCCAGATGCCTCATGTCTCTGCCTGTGTTTTATGGACAACACTTAAATCGGCAAATGCTCTCATTATTCTGGTTGTTAACTTTTGAGTCTTTCAGAAATTACTACCAACTACTGACCATATGGTGTCCCCATTCACCCTTTCCTTGAGCCCTTGCTTAAAGTCTGAAGCTCAGCTTCAACTCCACCCCTGAAGAGAACGTTGACGTGAGCCTGCTCTAAAAGCCTGTCAGTGCTGCATTCCTCACAGGCTCAAAAGTAAGTAAGCATAAACCACTATTGCTCTTTCCTTTTATAAGTTTATGTGACTAGATGAAAAAGAACCAGTGTACTCTTTCAGCAGCTGATATAAGAATTCCTCTTGGGGAGAACACTCCCACTTATATTTGGGAGAAATAGGTTGATTGAAGAATTGAGGTGAAAGATAAGAGGCAAGAGAGGTGAGAGAAAACCCGAGGGTATGCTCAGGTAACAAGCTGAGGTCTTTATCCTGTCTTCTTAGGAAGGTGAGTTATGTTCACTGGAAGGCATTAAGATGCTCTGGGTAGGTCAGAATGCTCTGTGTACAAAAGAATTAAGGGTCCTCATGAAGAAAGAGAAGCCGGTGCTGCTAGGCACTGTATTAGGGGAAAGATAAATTTAAAAGGGGGTTGGATGGCGCTCCCTTATGGGCATAGCATAAAAGAGGCCCTTTGGAAAACAGAAATATCTAATGAAATATTTTAAATTATTTACTGAGGAATATGAGTTGTAATCTCCTTCTTTATCCACTATGTGAAATCAGCAAAGCTTATATTGCTCTCTAATTCATTCACCCATTTATTCAGCCAATTTAACATTTTTCTAGGAACTTGGGATACATCACTGATTACAGAAGAGGCTCCTTATCTGTGGAGCTAATATTCTAGGGAGATGAACAATATTAACAAACATAATAAATAAGAATAAATAAGAAAGGCATGTATCACATCAGAATTTCAGTGCCATGAAACAAAGAAAAAAAGAGTATAGTAGGATAAGGAAGATAGAGTTTGGGGTGGGGTAGGGCAGGTTCCAATATTAATTAGGGTGGTCAAGACAGGCCTCCATGAAAGCTGACAGTTGAGGAAAACTTGAAAGAGGTGAGGGACTTAGCCATATCTAGGGAAAGATTCTAGTGTAATGAACTGCCAGTACAAAGACCCTCAGACAGGAGCATGCCTCGCAGGTGTCAGGAAAGCAAAGAGAAATGTGTGGCTAGAGCAGAACGAGCAAGTGAAAGAGGAGGAAGAGATCAGGCAGAGTGGAAGCAAGAACCTAATCACTTAGAGCTTTGAGAGGGCTTTGTAATTCTGACAAAAAAAAAAAAAAAATCATCACAAGGTTTTGAATAAAGAGTGACATGATCCAAATTAAGTTTTCAAAGTATCACTCTGTCTATTGTGTTGAAAATAGACTCTAAAAGTCCAAGGGAAGAAAAGAAGCAGGGATGTCAGTTAGGAGGCTATTGAAGTAATCCAGAAAAAGTTGATGATAGCTTGGGGTGAGTATGGAGGTGCTGAGATGTAGTTGGATGCTGGATGTATTTTGAAAGTAGAGCCACCTAATTCATTAGATGAGAATCATGAGAGAAACACAAAAATGCAATGCTGACATCAAGTTTTCTGTCTAGCAGGAAGACTGGAATTGTTCTCCACTGAAATGGAAAAGGCTATGGGAGGAGCAAGCTTATGGATATGTTGGGTATGTATAGTAGATGTCCAAGTGAAGATGTTAAGCAGTCAATTGGATACTTAATTTCAACATTTGGGAGAGAAGTCAAGTTCAGAAATACAAATTTATGAGTCATCAGCATATCAATTCAAAGCCAGTGTGCCTGGATGAGATCACCAAGGGAATGGTTGTAAAGAGTGAGGACAAGAAGAACAAGACTGCGCACTAGGCACCTCATCTTTCACAGCCATTGAGAAGAGGAGAAGACAGTAAGGAGACTGAGAAGGACTGGCCATGTGTTAGGAAGAAAACCAGAAGCAGAGTGTGGTCTCCTGGAAGGCAAGGAAGGAAAATGTATCAAAGAGGAGGAAATGATCAGCTGTGTCAAATGTCGCCAATAGGTCCAGTAAGATGAAAATGAGAAATGACAACCAGATTTGGCAATGTGACAGTAGGTGAGAACCCTCATAAGCGAAGTTTCAATAAAGTGATGGGGAAAATGCCTGACCAGGCTGGGTTTAAGAAAGAATGAGAAAAGAGGGAATAGCTTAGTAAGGAAGGACAAATCATTTGCTGCAGAAGAGAACAAATAAATGGGGTGATAGAGTGCAGAGCAAATGGGGTAAAAAAAAAAAAAAAAAGCATTTTTAATGCTTTTTTTGTGGGTACATTCTTTTAGAGTATGATAGAGAGGTGCTGAGTTCTGCCTACAGAATGGCCCAAGTCAAATAAACAATGACCACTCTTGAAGATACAGAAACTCAGAGATGGAGAATGATCAATATCAGGGTCATATTTGCAATTTCAAAATGAAACCAGGCTTAAGTGAGTCTGTCCCTCTAATCACATCACTAAAACATGGCTTCCTCAGAACGAGTATCTATCTTCCAAGCTATGGAATCCTTCTCTTATTCATCTTCTTCAATACCCTTCGACATCTGTTAAACATGGGACACTCTGCTAGTCACTCCTAACACTGCTGCTGCTCCCAACCATCAGAACTGCAGTCTGCTCAAAAGCTCCTGTCTCATGATACCTCACATACTTTACATTAGCAGAATATATTCATTTGTTTGCTTAGAGTCTCTTTCTCCCTTCTAGAATGTCAGCTCCTTGAGGGGAGGCATTTTACCCATTTTTCTCACTGCCATACCTAGAGTCTAAGATAGAATGTTTTATCTTTATTTATATATGAAGACTGAGCATATAAAGTGCCTAAAGAGTAAGATAAATTAACCGTCCTATTACCTGGTCCTCCATGCTCAAAGGCAATGAATATCTTAACAATTTTATTCTTTTCATTGCTAGGGGATTAAACTGCTGATAAATATAAAAAATGCATGTTTCATAGTGATATGCTCACTTAACCCTGCAGACAAAGCTGGCTTCTGAGCACGATTTGCTCTTAAAGGTTGATGATGAGTGTGAAAGGCCCTTCTACCTAAAATAACCTTCCCTACTGAGCTGTGATGATATCTAACATTCCCTTGCTTCCCTTCTGCCCACACACACACCACATACACATTACCCATTTCTTGGGTTAAATTGGTGGTTTTCAAAAGAACTCAGGATACAGAGGATAGGAGGCTCTTGGGCCACATTATGAGTTAAAGGAGCCTCTTCAGTCCCCTACTCCATTTCAACCAGAGAACTCTACTTTTGTCGGCTTTATACATTTGAATACATGTAAAATTTCTTTTGAAAACGGATTTTTGAAAAACCCTTCACCCTTAAGATTTTAAGTGTTCGATTAAAATCCGAGAGTTTATATTTTACTTCTTTTTTTGTCTATGAGTACAGTGACAGTTTAAGTTTTTTTATGAATCCCAAAAAGAAAAAGATTGTGTTTTTGAACTAATTCATTCCTGTGGATGTAAGACTCTTTTGATTGGACTATGTCAGTGAAGCATGATCAGGTTAAGTCTCAACTCTGTTGCTGGGTCTGATATAAACTGAGACACAGAGAGACACAGACACACAGAGGAAAAGGAAGCCGCCATATTTGATCCTGCAATGTGAGAGAAAGGACTCCAGTTTTGCCCACAGCTGAGCTGCAAGGAGAGAAGCCCATGAGAAAAGAGCTGAGGGCCAGGGAAAGATGAACCATATGCCTGATAGCTCACAGCTGAACTCGGGAAGAAAGCAGAGCAGCCAAGACTGAGAGAGGAGACCTAGAAAGAGACAAGCCCTATGCCTGGTTGCTCACAGCTGAGCTCCCTCAGCTGAGCTCCAAGAGATGGAGATCCTGGAGGGGAAGGCAGAGACCTAGGCAGAGATCACCCACCATCTTGCTTTACCACGTGGCTGCTGACTTAGTGAGAAAGCATCTCTGTGGATGCCATGATTGGGACATTTCACAGCCTCGGAACTGTAAGCTTTTATCCTAAATAAAATTCCCATTATAAAAGCCAACCCATTTCTGGTACTTGGCATCAGCAGCCTTGGCAAACTAAGACAAATATTTAGCTCTAAATTTAGTTATAGACTGCTTAGCTTTTTATTATAGTTAGTCTTGAAAGAATGGGACATAAGACAAGTAACTGTTGAGGTAGGGGAAGAGAGGCTCAGGAAAGGGATAGAACATGAGAAGAGTGGGAAATGGGACCTGGGACCATAGCTGACCTCAGAATGGCCCTGATTGAAGATGGAGTGGACCTGGATTGTACTCTGTCATGCCTGGGGGCAAGAAATGCCACATAACTTTATTTTTCTAAGTCAATTAATCCAGGATTCTCTCACTCAAGAAGGTGATGAGAAATATCATCCAGGCATGTTTTGCAGAGTCCCCTTCCTCCTTCGGGTGGCACAAAGATCCAAGCAACTTGAATAGTACCTGGCAATACAGGGGAAAGGTCTCTAGCGTTCAGTTCTTCAGAGGCTTGGCTAAGGGGCGCATTGTCTCCAAGCCCTCAGTGTTTATGCCAAGACTGAAGGGGCCGTTATGTCCACTCCAAGCCAGGACACAGGACCATGGTACTCAGTGTCTGTTTTTGTTGTTGTTTTTGTTTGTTTGTTTGTTTTGGCTGCCCCACGCAGCATTCCTCTCAGATATCCTGTCTCTTCCCCCAAGCAAGTGAGCACTGGTCCCTGCTACATGAGGGGTATGTTAAAAACCACATCCCTTTTCAAGCCTTAGGAGTTGTCTCCTACATCCCCCTGCCTCCATCTCTATGCCTCTAAACAACTCCGCTTTGTTTAATCCAAACTGATCTTTCATAATCCTTCTCCTCTCGAGGGACAAGTCTCCCTTTTCCAGAAAGGCAGAAATGATGATAACGTGAATCCTGTTTTATTTTTATTTCATAGTGGATCACTCTATTACACAGATTTTTCATACATTACTGGGAGAGTAAAGACCTCATTAGCACCTTTTAATTTGTGCATCTTTGTTCCAATGTAGCATATGGTAAGCGGTCAGTACATTTCTATTGAATAAATGTACTTAAAGAGCTCTTACTAAAGAGCTCTTATTGTAGCTATTCTAAACAGGGCCATCCTTTTCTATGGTCTGCGTTGCCTGCCTTGCTGCAAAGACAAGGTGAAACCAGTGCCTTCACTATAGTACACTCTTTACTTCAAAGTCCCTCTGCGTCTACTTTCTAACATGTTTCAATTAGTGGGGAACCATCTCTATCAAATAAATGTTTGGAGAAAATCCAAAACATCTCCCCAAATTAAATGTCCTTAAGCCTAAGTTGATCAACTCAGCTTTTCCCTTTGAAATAAAGCTAGGGTTTAATTCAATGGAAACTTTGCCATCAGGCCTTCAACTTAAATTCCTAAAAACAGGAGTCAAGTATATTTGTTGTTTGTCTGACAACATGATTCATGATGGAAGATCTATTGCTTCTACAGGAAAATTAATCAATGTAAAATTATCTAAACATCATTCTCAGGAAATTAAAACAGACCTGTAACTGATGGTGTTTTGGTAGGAGAGAGAATGTAAATAGAGTTTAGAAACACAGACAGCAGTTCCATATCATCCTTCAATATTGCAAGTAAAATAACTGCATAAAATTGAGTTACACAAAGCCCTGCCCAGTAGATATTTAAATCTAATTAAAATAGAAAATAAGCAGGAAGTCAAGCTTAAATAATTAACATTAATGGTGCTTTAAAATATTTTTGAGATTTTATCTAAAAATAAAGCTCTCTTAAATGACAATATTCAATTTTTATTCACTATGCATCAAAAAATTATAATAATAGAACTATTATAGCCTACCATAGACTACCTTTGACAAATGTCAAACAAGTGTAAAATTTTAATAACAGACTTAAATGAGTACACATAAATCTAAATGAAATAAGGAGATATAAGTGGCTTGAAAAGAAAATAACAGTTTGACTACAGATGATAGTATCTGAGAAGTCATACACATCAACATTTTTCCATACCTTCATTATATGTAAAGCAATCATAACACCTATGGAAAGACTTAGGAAAAAGATGAACAAAGAAAAAAAAATCAATTTGAAGAGCCATCCCATGGTATTTTTCTTATTTGTTGGACTATACAAATTGGATTGATGCCATTTTATAAGTTAACAGCTTGTTGATTTTCATTTTCAACTCAAATAAAATTTATTTTCAGTCCCAGTTCCTTTTCAGTACATTTTATGTATTGACGATTTAAAACTAGAATAAATTGCCCATGATGTTGCAGCACTATGTGGCTTGAGAACCAGATAGAGGGTAAATATATATATTTAAATTTTACTTTGAAAAGAACTTTGAAAAAATATCTTTCAAAAACAGGTGTACAGCACATCTCACCCTGTAGCACACCCACACCCATGTCTGGGGTGTGTACTTTTTTCTTTTCCCAAGTCTTTACTCCCTTGCATACCCAAAAAACTAACAAACAAAAAAATATATAGTAGTTTTACTGTAATATCGGAAAATTCATTTCCAACCCTGTAAAGCTTGTATTATATCGCTTTCCCACCTGCTCTTTATTGTTGATTACTGTAACTTGGCATATTCCAAAACATTATTATTCTTAAAAATTCATTCATTTCAGGATACTGGTATGTAGAACACCACCTATCTTCTACAACAGATGGACAGGGCTGGGTGCCAAGATTCTGAAGCCTTAGGTTAGAGCTCTGCTCTCCATTCCCTTCACTGGTCATGACAAATCACACTAACTTGCTCCCATGCAGTAGCCCATGGTGACAAGACACATTAGCTGGATCAAGGTAGAGTTGGAAAAGCCTAGATATATTTAGCCATCTGATCCTTCAAGCTTTACCCATCCCAAAATAATTAGGCAGCTTCAAATTCCAAACAATACCTTGTTGTCGTTTTTAATATTAATGATGAGGGAATTAGTTCATAAATGTTCACCCAATATCTCAATATCTACACTGTCCAGATCTACAGCCCAGAAAAGTAATTATTGACAATAAAGACCCTGAAATAGAAAAATAAAAGTAATCTACCAGGAAAAATACCATCTTGGGCTTAAATTAAGCTATCTGTGTTGTTTGGGGCAAGTTAACCTTTCTGAGTTGCAGTTTACTTAACTAAAAAATGTTGGTGACACCACCTACCTTGGGATTGTGTTTGAGTATATTAATCAGCAATGGATATAAAGGACCTGTTACCAAATGAGTGGGGCCCACTATATTTTGTTTGCTAAGATTGAGAAGTATGCAATTCACTTCTGAACTAAAGCCATTTTGAGGTGTTGGTCTTGTGCTTAAGGGGTTAACTTGCAATTAACGAGAGCATCCCATTCCCCAACCTGCGGATGCAGCGCTACCTACTTAGGCACAGAAGGTGGGGGCAACTGGATACTTTTATACAACCAAGATAGCTGGAAAAGAGTAACAGTTCTGAAGAAATCAACACAAAGAAATGAATACAGTAACATCTAGGGATAGAATTCCTAACTTTTCTTTGGCTCATACATAGAAAAAGAAGCCAATTGCTCCAGGAAAGTTGCCTTTTACTGCTAAATCATTTGTATCCTGTTAAATGATTTACAATCTTGTGGAGCACAGAAATCCCTGAACTCTTTCTCCCATGCTTCCTCCATTTTTCTACCACTGCATGCCTTTACAGCACAGCTACATAAAATCTATCCTGGTGTCCCTAGTTACAAGACTGAATATAACAAAGCCACACAGACTAAACCTAACATGGAAAAAAATAAATCTTGCCTAAAACTAAATATAAGCACAATTTAATTAACTTTCATTCCAGAGACAGAGCTGCCAACTTGAAGAGAATGGAAGATTGGGTACATAACACCCAAGGGCTTGGGGGGTGGGGGGAGGAGGCTTAGATATTTCCCCAAATTTTCACAGGCTGTTTTAGTTTCTAAAGGACGCCAATACGATACACCAGAAATGGGTTGGCCTTTATAATGGGAATTTACTAGGTTAAAGTTAAAAGCTTACAGTCCTGAGGGTGTGAATGTCCAAATCAAGGTATCATCAGAGATGCTGTCTTATCAAAGGTTGGCTCCTGGTGATCCTGGATTCCTGTCATGTGACAAGACAAAATGGAGGCCAGTATCTTCTTTCTCCTCCAGGCTCACTTTCTTTCTGAGCTCAGCTGTGGGCAGTCAGGCACATGACTTGTCTTTCCCTTCTCCTCTGGGCCTTGTCTCTTTCAGCTTCAGACCAAAGCAGCTTTCTCTCAGCCTCTATGTTTTATTAATTCCAGCTTCTGGGTTCTTCTCTGTCTCTGCCACTTGTTTCTATGCATCTCAGCCTTTAGTCCTCCAATTTTAAAGGACACCAGTAATAAGATTAGGACCCACTCTGGGTCCCACAATCTAATCAAAGACCCTTAACTCAAATGATCTAATCAAAAGCGATCTAACCAAAAGCGATCTAATCAAAAGGTCCCTTAACTGAATCTAACCAAAAGGTCCCACGTGCAATAGGTTTACATACACAGGAATGGGTTAGCTTAAGAGCATAATTTTCTGGAGTCTACAAAAGACTCAAACAAGCACGTAGGCCTCACAAGTAAACAGGAATAATATCTCCTGGGAACAAGATATAGAAATGCAATTAGGGAGCGGGTAGAATGAACCAAGGCAATAGGAGGTGAGAAAATTGAGAGACTGGAGTTTCTGGAAAGGCATACAGGGAGTAGAAGTGTACAGCAAATAATCTGGAAATTAAGATCAGCCCTGAGTCAAGTGGGGAGTGGTCCGCACCATCCTTGAAAGGAAGAACGATCTTGCCAAAGATAATAGAAAGCCAAAAACTATTCTAGTGTCATTATAAACGCTCATAAGTGCAATTTGAGGAGTTATGTTGTCTCTTCAAAAATACTCTATTCAACAACCTAATGCGCTTAATCCTGTAACTTTTTGACATGAAGGTCAGTCAGTGGTAGATGGGTTGGGGTGACTGAGTTTAGCATGGGAGTGATACTGCTGAGAATAAGTCCATTTTCTCCCACTTGCCACAATGGTAGGGCAAGTGCCATTTCCAAGCAGGATACCAAGATGGCAGCTATACTCAGCCCATACTGAGAAGAATTCAGCCTGAGACCCCCAACATGAGAGAGGTTGTGGGAAAGTCACAGTGAATGTCAGCTGGGAGAGTTATCTTTTCTGAAGAACATACTTTGCTTGTGTCTGTAACTAATTGAGCAAGTTTGGAATCATGAAATCCCACTTCTGCCTATTATTACTACAGTGAAGTTAAAGTCCTTCCCAATCAATACCTAATCATATAGTTTTTACATTTTTCTATTTTTTTTCTTATTGATTTATCAGAGCTCTTTTTGCTGTAATTATTTTCTCCCACCCCATCATTTATTTAGATTTTAAATTTATAGTATCTTTAACTATACAAAAAGTTTTACATACATATGAAGGAAATTTTACAGTATTTATGGTTTATGTCTTTATAAATTATAACTATATGTGTCATAAAATAGAAACTCTATGAGGGCAGGGATTTTGTCCGTTGTAGCCGTAGCACCTAGAACAGTGACAGATACATAGTGTGGACTAAATAAACTTTGTGCTTAACCTAAACCCTGTCTGGGGCAGATGGAAAATACTGTGGCCAAAATCCACAAAAAATAGGCTACACAAATAGGGAAACCAGGTCAGATTTCCTAAAAGTTAAAACTGATTTTGACATGCTTATAGGGAAGAAGGCTACAGATAAATTGACCGATTGATTTTTGTTAAAATAAGAAAGCTTCCCATGTAGCTCAAGTGGTCAAATATAAAATCTATAGCCTGGCTTGGATTTAATGGAATAGAATAAAAGACATCTCAGGATGATTTCTAGTTTTAAGTTTCCGTGATTTATGCCGAAGGGAAGAAATTTGAAAACGACCACCAGAGGGAGACTGCATCATAAACCAAAGCCCAGAGTCCATAATATTCTTTTGGAAAGTGTATAGGGGCATGACAGTATTTGAAAACAATTGTATTCTGAGTGTTTTCCGTGTTTATTTAAAAATTAAATAAAATCATACTTCTTTTAAACATCCTTTTATATTTTACATACAAACACAAAGTATGAATCCTCATAGACCAATACATTATGGAACACTAAAATATACTTCATGCATTTATCAAAGAAATGACTTTTTATATTGTCATAACAACCAATAAATTCAGAAATCCAGTTTTTGCTGCCAGTTTTATTTCAAGGCACTTTGCATACATTTTTAGAATTGTAGTTTGTATATCACGTGATTTTATAGACTCTAAATGTATAAAAGAGAGCAGGTGATCTCATTATAAGATAATCTCATTAGGAATCCCTATTAGAATTTCTCACCATGGCAACCAAATTGATATTAAACTTTTCACAACAGTAGAAAAGGTCCTCTGAAATTGATGGTATCACAAACTCCAAGCTGTACTACTCTAAGAACTTTGACAAAAACTGCCAATTTTTCTCAGCAACTATTCTCCTAAGCAAATTTCATGACAGCCATTCCAGGGCCATTTATGAGGAGACAGAACATGTGGCCAATTGCATCACAAAATGTGATTTGATTTGAAGGGATCCTGGGAGGCCTTCCAGCCTAAAACCAAAATGCCTCATTTTAGATCTTACTTATTTAAATTAAGCCAGAAGTCCTCAGTTTCAAGACAATTGCTGGGGACTCCTCATTCATCCACACAACCAAGATTTATGGAAATTTCTAAGCAGAAGGTATCATCCTAGATGAGGCTGAAACCACAAGGCCTTGCAGAGACCATAACAGATATAGCCATTATCAACGACTATTACCTTGGAAGACAGCACTTTATATATTTAACCTTTTTGTTGGTGACAAGTAGATACTAGGAAATTAGTATGAGATATAGGAAAGGGTAGTATCTAAAGAATGGGGCCTTCAGTGAGGACATGCTTGGGTGAAGGTCCCAGGGACCAAGAATCAACTTGTGTACTTTGAGGGCAGCAAGGACAGAAGGAGGCGGGGAGGGTGGTAAACTACAAAAGAATAAGAATGGAGGAAAGTTCTTTGCCTTGCTAAAAATTCTACCTGGGATCAGACTTCCATGACTTTTTTTTTTTTTTTTTAAGAGAATACATACCAAGTGCTGTCTCTTTGCCAGACAATGTTCTATAGGATTTGCCTTTATTTCTTTTTGGAGCATCGCTATGAGGTGATAGCCTCATTTCTCAGAGGAAGAACACAAGACTTAGAAAAGTTAGTAACTTTCCATGTAACATAGCTGATAAGAGGTGGAATTACTTACTGGAAACCAAGCAGCTTGACTCCAGAACCCTTGCTTTCAATATAAACACTTAAAGATGCTGTATTGGTTTCCTATTATTGCCATAATAAATGACTACAATTTAGTGGTTTGATGAAAACAAATTTATCTTATAGTTCTGGAGGTCAGAAGTCTGATATTTGTCTCACTAGAATAAAATCAAGGTGTTAGCAGGAATGTTGGGTTAAATTCATATCCTTTCCTTTTCCAGGCTCTAGAGGCCACCCATATCCCTTGGCTCATGGCCCCTTCCTCCATCTTCAAAATCAGCAATATAGCATCTAACCCTGCATCTGTTATCACATCTCTTTCTCTAATTCTCCTCTGCCTCCCTCTTTCACTTTTCAGGACTTTTGTGATTACACTGGACCAACCAGATAATCCAAAGTACCTCCCTATTTTAAAGTCAGTGGAGTAGCAACCTTATTTCCATCTGCTATTTTAATTCCCCATTACCCTGTAATCTAACACAGTTACAGGTTTGGGGACATAGGACATAGACATCCTTGGGGAGAATTATTCTGCCTACCACAGATACCTTGACTTTTTCACTAATTTTTTGTATATTTTAAACATATAATTGGCCACATGCAGGTAGCTGGCTCAACAGTGTGCCTTCTCTCTCACCTACTAATTGCCCTCCTTGTCTCTCTTCCAATTTCCAATGTCAAGGATTCCATGGCCTGGAATCTCTCTCTACTCACATTCTTGAGTTCTAGTCTTATTTCACTCTTATTTCCACAGCAGGGAAGAGTCCAAGGTAGCAGGTATCTGGACATGCAAGAAGAATTGCTGTTAGATCCTGCTCCTGTAACAAGTGTTCAAAAGACTCATGAATGATACTCTAAGTTGTAAATGAATCTGATATCAGATGCAGTGCAACTAAAAGATACCATTATCAGCTTGTGCTTTTTACTTTCCAGGAAGCAGAGCTGAGCAAAGAAACAAAAGAGGACAGTGGCCCTTGGAGGAGCTAAGTCTTGACTTCCCTCTCATTTTCATTAGACATTAGTAAGCAAAACCCCTTAAAAACCTCAAAAAAAAAAAAAAAAAAAAAAAAAGCTATATGTTTAAGGGAAGAGAAGAAGCAATGAGACTTCATGCTGTTCTGCAGCAGGCTTAGAAAAAAGCAGCAAAGAGGTAGTTGCAGAAAGCTGAGCAGATAGTCTAATCTCTCAGCCAAGAAGGTTATACAATTTATGAGGCCTAATGCAAAATTGTGAAACGAAAATGCAGGGCCCCATGTAGAAAAAAAGTGTCATTAAAATATAAAGTCTTTTTCCTTTAAAAATGTAATAACAAAAATGCAATGATAAAAAGTAATAAAAATGTAATAAAAATAATTAAAATGTAACAATAGCAGTAATAGTGATACATGAGGAACAACATAAACTTATAAATTGTACAAGAATAATATTTTGTGTCATAATTTAATATGATACAATAAATAATAATATATTAATAATATGATATCTTGAGGGCTCATAAGATTTTTCTGGCCTGCTTTTCTGCCAATTCATCAAAATTTATACTTTTACCAACATTATTTTCAATTGATATAATTAAACACAACATCAGTTGCTCTTGGCAAATTCAAGATTGCAAACAATTTTTGTTTATTTATAATTTTGAGAAGGATCTTTCTGCTATTGCGGGTGATATTGGAGCTACAACCACCACACCAAGGAACCAAGAGAGTCTACAATTGCAAGTAAGAGGGTCCCATCCATCAGCCTTATGGGATGGAAGCCCCCTCTCAATTAGAGGTGGAGTGGGCATCACCATCCCAGAATGCTCAGGATTGGCGAATAAAATATGGACTAGAGTGGACTTACTGGTGTTCTACTATAGACTTATTGTGATTCTAGCAGTGGAAGAAACGATATCATTGATGTGGAGACAGTGGCCACTGGAGGTGCTGAAGTCAGGCAGAGGGAAAAAGAGGTGTAATATGGGGGCATTTTCAGGCCTTAGAATTGACCTGGATGACATTGCGGTGACAGATACAGGCCATTATATATCCTGCCATAGCCTACAGAATTGAGTGGGAGAGAGTGTAAACTACAAAGTAAACTGTAATCCATGCTTAGTGGCAATGCTCTAAAATGTGTTCATCAATTGCAATGAATGTACCACACTGATGAAAGATGTTGCTAATGTGGGAAAATGTGGGAGGTGTGGGGAGTGGGGCATATGGGAATCCCTTATATTTTTTTATGTAACAATTTATGTAATCTAAGTATCTTTTAAAAATAAATTTTAAAAGAAAGGTAGTTTATAGGCTGTGACAACATTGAGATAAATTATTTGAAAATACAAATTTTGGTATAAATAGAGTTGATTCTCGTGGAACAATTTTAACAGAAAGATTTAATTCTTCATATGAATCATTTCATGTAAGTCTGAATTTAATTTTAAATGTAAATTTATACAATAACATTTTAATGTTTTGCTGACATTTCTTATAACTTGTGGAAATGATATAAGAAACCAAAAGTTGCTTCATGTTTTGTATATAATTCCAAATGCCTGCTAATGCATTCTACCACAGTATTTCCAATTTCAAGGAAAAAAAGTAACTTTAAAATTATCTTCCTCGTTAATAACTGGTTCTTCCGACGCTTCATAGAAAAGCTGTGTTCTCCATTGAGTGCAATCATCTTTACATTTAATTTCTATTTTCTAAACCTCTGGTATTCATTTTGCACTGTTTCAGCATTCAAAACCACAAGATTCTAAACTCTTTGAAGAATCCTAATAACTCCCTGATATACTTTATTGTAATGTTCATGTGTATGTTTTTATTTTGTAATAATGTAGAAAATTATTGCCTGAGGAACAGGCTCCGAGAACAGGCAGCCAAGCCGGCCTCCCACAGATCCCAGTGAGGCGCAGCGCCCAGGAGGAGCCCCACCCCTCTCCGGCGGACATGGCCACCGCAGCCACCACAGCTGCTAATGAAGTTGTTTCTGCTGCTGCCGCCATCATAGCCACCAATATGGACCCAGCAGCTGACAGGGCAGCCTTGTGACCCTGCGGAGTTCTCAGACGGCCCAGCGGCATGTGCTTGTGGGGTAAGGCCAATTGCTCAGCACCCATGCTGCCTGCCTCGCTGTTGGCGTGAGCCTTTGTGCGCACATGTTGCCACCTAGCATCTCTCTGCAGCTCACATGCACGCCCCATCATCCCATCAAACTTCACTTACTTTATTAAAGATAAAATAATTAAGCATTTCAAGATGATGACAACAGAGCATTAAACCAATCGCAAAGCCCTTCTGAGAGCAGGGCCTTGTGTAAGTGCACAGGTATATCCATGAAGCCAGCCCCTCAGCCTTCCCAAGGTGGAAAAAAAAGACAGGGAGGGTGAGGCAGGAATGAAAGCCTGAGACAATCCTCCTGAGAGGTCCCAATACCCAAATGCTCCTCAAAGCCTGACCATTTGGGGTCACTGTATGGCTGCTTCACCCACTTTTCCTGCCACATCTGCCAAATAGACATAGGAAATTCCACCATGATGTGAAGGGTCTGCTGGTTGTTCATCCAAATGCAGTGGCCACCTCTTTCATAGTAATGGAGTGTAAGAGGCATCTATGGATGCTCAGCTAAGATTACATTTTCCTGAAACCCCCCCACCACCACCTTTGTGGCTACTTGTGCCATGTTACAAATTCTCCCCAATATAGTAAGAGCACATTATTCTTCTATTTGAGCCACTTTAAAAAGAATTGTTGCCATGGACTTCCTCTCTGTCTCTCCACAAGCTAGAAAATAGTTTTAGGGCTAAACCAGCTTTAATCATGCAGATAAAGACCGCATTCTATGGATTGGTGAAGCAAAAAATTGGATGGAACCAAGTCTTTCAATGACTTTATGGGCCAAGGCTGCTCTGGCAAACTGGAAAGCTCACTTTGGATATCTTGCTGGACAGAGAAATGAATTTTTTTCTTTAAGCCACTGCATTTCAGGATCACTTTTGTTACAGCAATTTAGTCGTTTCCATAACACATACAGGTGATTTGAATCTGGGGAGGTTCCATTCCTGTTGTCCATCTATCTGTCAGGCAGATCTGAGAATAGTCAACTCCCTGGTAGGAAAGCTAGAACACCAGGAAAAAGTGAGTCCTTCACATCCCATTTGGATACACTTCTGTTTTAGCTTCCCAGTTGCTATGACAAATGCCACACAATGGGTTGACGTAACAAAAATAATTTATTGGCTCATGCTTTTAGAGGCTAGAAAGCTTGCTTCATCCTAAGTCAGAAGTCAGTTCTGACTGGCCAGTGATCTTTGGTGGGTCTATGGCTTTCCCATCATATGGTGATGTCCTCTCCTTCCTCTTCTGGGATCCATTGACTTCTGGCTTTCAGTTCCTCCCTGTGCGTTTTTCTCTGTGTCCAATTTCCTTTGATTATAAGAACTTTAGCCATACTGGATTAAGGCCCACCGTCATTCAGTTAGGGCACAACTTAATTAATAATAACATCTTCAAAGGTCCTATTTACAATGGGTTTATACCCACAGGAATGAGATTAAAATTAAGAACATGTTTTTTTCTTAGGTACTTAATTCAACCTACCATGCCTTCCCACAGAGACTATGGCTATGAATTTAATAGGCTTTGATGAAACCACCCAGCCTAGAGTTGTATGCACAATATTGCTTCTATGAGAAAATGTCTTCATGTTTGAAATAATTAATGTGAAAATATACTTTTGAAATGCAACCCACTTGTTGGCTGAAGGGCCTATAATGCTATAACTACTTCAAAGAAGATTCATTGAGATAATACAGGTAAACCATTAAGCACACTGTCTGACACCATGTGAGCTTCCAATTAATTTAATCCTCTTTATTGATATTTACTGACTATTAAATATAATATTATATTATAATAATATAGCCAGCAAAACAAAGAATATGTTTATTTTAAGGAAGTATACTGAATGAGGTTTGGGATATTAGTGGGTGTTATGGATTGAATTGTGTCCTCCCCAAGAGATATGCTGAAGTCCTAAACCCCAGTATCTCAGAAAGTCACTTTATTTGGAAATAGGGCCATTGCAGACGTAGTTAGATAAATTAAGATGAGGTCATACTGGGATAGGGTGGGCCTTTAATCCAATATAACTGGTATCCTTATAAGAAAAAGAGAAAAGACACAGAGATGGGAGGAGGACATGTGAAGGTGGAGGCAGAGACTCTACAGGCTACAGAAACCAAGGGTTGGGTGGCATCACCAGAATCAAGGGAAAGGCAAGGAAGAATCAGAGAGAACTTAGCCCTGCTGACACCTTCATTTTGGATTTCTAGGCTCCAGAACTTTGAGAGAATAAATTTCTGTTGTTTTGAGCCACCAGGCTTGTGGTAATTTGTTACAGCAGTCCTAGAGGACTGATACGGGGCAATAACCTCCTTGCCCACACTCACCCACAGAGCTATGAGGAATAAGTTAGTTAATGTCCTAAATCCCTTTGCTTCACAAGCAGTTTAGCATGTCTTTCTGAAAATACACTGCAAAAAATATTACCTCAAAAATGCATGAGGTTGGGAAGCGGGAGTGGCTCAATCGATAGAGCCCCCGTTTACCATATGAGAGGCCCCGGGTTCGCTTCCTGGAGCCTCCTTGTGAGGGCAGGCCGGCCCGCGCAGCCTAGTGGGCTGATGCAGCAAGACCTCACAACAGGAAGCGGGTGTGGCTCAACCGGTAGAGCCCCCGTTTACCATGTGTGAGGCCCCGGGTTCGCTTCCCGGGGC
>JAQZBX010012697.1:0-40868 GCA_029593785.1 Cabassous unicinctus | reverse complement strand
ATGCTCCTATTCCTTTTAAAACTATCAAAGAATTAAAACAAGCATGCACTCAATATGGTGTAAATTCTCCACATCCTCAAGACTTGGTGCAAGAAATGGCACAAGCAAGTAGATTAACACCCTGGGACTGGGATTTGTTAGCTCAAGCTGTTCTTAATTCAGCAGAATTTTTACAATTTAAAACTTGGTGGGCTCATGAAGCTAATATTGTAGCATGATGAAATCAATAGCAAAATCCACCAGTGCCTTTTACTGCTGAACAAATATTAGGAATAGTTCGATGGGCTGGGAGTCCTCGCCAAGCTCAATATGATGATATTGCCATTGTGCAAGTTCGATTGTGCTGCCTAACCACCTGGCAATGATTCTCCACCCCTGAACAGGCTGTACAATCATTTTCAAAAATTGTTCAAGGAAATACTGAACCCTATGCTTAATTTGTAGTGAGGCTGGCAGATGTGGTCAACAAGACAGTAATTCAATGTGATCTTAAAGAAATGCTTATTCAGATGTTGGCTTTTGATAATGCTAACAGTGAGTGTAAAAAGGCTTTACATCCAATTAAGGCAAATGGAGGTACTGTACAGGATTTTATAAAGGCATGCCAAGACCTTGGGTCTAATATATTTAACATGACCGTTTTTGCAGCTGCTATATCAAGACATAGTCCTATGATTAATAATTTAAGTTGCTTTAAATGTGGGAAACCAGGTCATATGAAAAAAGATTGCCGAGCCAGAACTGGTGTGAGAGCTCCATTTAGCGGCAATAATAAATCACTACCAACTCGTGTGTGTCCAAAATGCCAGAAAGGGTTACACTGGGCCAATGAATGCCATTCTAAATATCATAAAAATGGCAGTCTCATTAATAAATCAGGAAACTTCCAAACGGGCATTGCTCCAGGCCCTCAGACAAACAATAAACAATATTAGCACTTCCTAACCTAGCTCAAATCTACCCAGTCAGCAACGGAGCAGCTTGCTCCAGCCTGTTACAGAACTGAAAGCAGTTAGCAATGGCAGTGCAGCTGTCAATCTTCCCTCAGCTGAAATTAACCTTATTACTCCTTCCCTGGGTATTAAAAAAATAAGGACAGGAATTAAAGGGCCTATCCCAGAAAACTAAATTTCGAGCCTAAGTGTACTGTTAAAGAATAGTAACCCAGAAACTACATATTAAATATTTGTATAAGCTGCTAAATTAGAGCTTAACTATATTTATGCTGTTTATGTTGTCCTGGCTGGTTGCTGATTACTAACAAAAGTGTTTTAAAGCACAAGTTTGCATCTTACAGGTAACATAGATTCCAGAAAAAAATTTAAAAACAGTAAAATCAAACATGTGAAATGATGGAGGGCTTGAAGACAGCCATACCAAAGGAGTGAAAATTATGGGTCAAATTAGTAAGCTTTATGTTTCTGTTAGTGTGTCATAATTCTTTTTGTATTTGTCTGTTTGTTCAGTGTCAGTGTATATTTTAATACTTCTGGATGGTAATATTAAATTAATAAATGAAAATTATTATAAGAGCTCTATTCAAATGGCCAAAAATTAAATAAGTGCTTATATTAATAAATAAATATGGATATTAGTTTAATATAATAAAAAATAGATACACTCAAATTAAATCATTATTCTAATAAGTTTGTTTAATGTTGATGGCAATTATATGTTGTCAGAAGTTTGCTTGGAAATAGTTTCCAAAATCATTGTAATAACTTAAGTATGGAAGGTATATAGAATGTGCTTTTATTATTAAAGAAAAGAAAGTAATTTTATCTTAAGTTAAAATAACTAGCTATTAAAACAAAGTAAAATGTGGGACAAAACTTGAATAAATATAAAAGTGCAAAAGGCTTGTGAAAAAGGAATTTTTGTGGTCAAAGCTAAATAAAAATTTAAAAAAGCTATAAAAATTTAAAAGCTTTAATGTCAAACCATATAACAATATAAAGTTAAAGTTTTATTCTTTCTCAAAGTTTCTCAAATCAGTAGTTTGTTTTAGTAAAAGTTTACAAAGTTTTTCTCCTAAATAATCAGTATGCAATAAAGAAAGTCTGTTTTATCAAAATAGCTTCTTGTTCTTTAACCTTATCATTTCCATGGAGAAACAGGTCTTATCACTTTTAAAAAAAGAACACAATGTTCAAACATGCTTTTTCAAAGTCAAATCCTGAAAGATAGCTTTTATTTCAAACTGTCACAAATAACTTGGTCTTTTACCTAAAAAAAAGGTAAAATACTAAAAATAGTTAAGCTCAGGTGATATAAATTAAATGAAGTATTTACAACTGTTGTATAATTAAAAGAAATTTTCTAATTTTATAAAAATTAAAGTTATATGAATAAAAAGTTCACATGAATACTTTAAAAGTGTATAAAATTCCTGTAAATATAATAATGTTTCAAGATAATATTAAATAAAATATAATGTTTTTAATTATAATTTTTAGTTATAAGTACAAAAAGCAGCCATTAAAGGCTGCCGAGGTAGTGCATAACAGTAAATTATAGTAAAATAAAATAATACCACCTCAGAATGCAGTGGACCCAAATATTGCTAGTTTGTTGCAAAAAAAAATATTCATTTATGTCACTATCACTTTGTTTTAAAATTTGCTAAAGCTTTTTTAATATTTTCTTAAACAAGTCAAGCCAGCCCACATTCCCCTTTCTGTAAAATAGCCAACAATAAATCAAGTTTATATTCAACACTGTGAACAACAGCCACAATTCTAATCACAATGTTAATAACAAAACCAATACAAGTATTAAAATTACAAGTTAATGTATTACCCCACAGCCCAAACAGGAAATACTAATTTGTTTTTACCTGTCCCTCAAACTATACAAAATAAAGAAATTAAGGTCATTCTAATCATGCTACTAAGAATCTTAAAGGCTTAAGAAATAAAAATTTATTCATTGGATGTCTGTTGTTGTATAATCTACTATAATTATGAATTATGTATAATATACTAAAATACTAATCAAAACTTTAATACAATAATTGCATACTTAAATAATTTAATAACTTGTACATTACACATAAATGTGTTTTATTAAATGTATATGTAAATCTCTTGTTTTGAATTTTGACAGTCCTTAAACCAAATTAAAAAACAAGTATTTTAAGTATTGTTCAAGCCTAAAGATAAAGCATCATACAGAAAACTTTGTTGATCAACAAACCAATGCCTTCACTAGTTAACACTTTTCATATTTCAGGAAGCACACCAAGGATGTTTTGTAACAAATTAAAAAAGATAAAGTGCATTTCACAAAGTGTTGTATTCCTCCCTGGGGGAGCTGGCCGCTCTCCCAGGAACTGATGCATAAATCTTAAAATGTACAGCCCAGGGAGTGTTGTGTTCCTTCCTGAGGAGGCTGGGCCCTTCCTCAGGAATTAGCAAAATACTCACAAATTGGCATATATAGTATCAAATTCATTAATCCTAAAGACAGTCAACCAAAACTCTAGTATCAGTTGATACTTCAATACTTCCCAGCTAAAAGCTAAATATTGGTAAGTATATATATGAAACTGCTCTATTTATCTGTCATTCTGTAACGTTGTTCAATATTGACTTAATCTTTTAATTAGTTATGTTATTTATGTTTCTCCTTCTAATTGTCAGTATAAGATTATTAAACTAAATATACATATAAATATTTATCTTATATCTATCCAGGACTCTAGCCAACAATAAGCCAATTATATCAGTATATCCCCTAGTTTAGTAAGCATATGAATGTATATATATACCTATCATAAAAAAAAAAAATCCTAAAATTAAATTTACAAAAACAAAAAGGGGGAAATGGTGAGGTGCAAGAACAATTATATCAAGCATTATTTACAATAAATTTTTTAAGCCAAAGGTCAGAATCATACATCAGCAGCAGAGCATTTCTGGCAAAAATCAGGCAAAAATACAGAAACAAATATTAGACAACTAGTTTATTGAAAGCATAAGGATAATAATCAATGGGAGAAGGCAGAAGTTAAGTTATGATATAGGGTCGTGGTTTTTCTCTTATCATTACAAATAAAGGAGACTATCTTTGGGTCCTGTCCAAATGTCTGAAATCTAGACATGAACAAGCTGAAGAAGCTGACACAAGAAGCAGAAAAGATGGTAATTTTTAAAAGGCAGAATGTTACTCTAACACAGTTATTCCTTTATATGCATACCTTAACAAACACAGCAGTAAGTACTGCACTTTCACATAATTATACATATTGGGCTTATATTACTAATTCACCTCTTTTAGAATTGTTGACTTGGGGGAACAAATTCTACCCTGTTTATATTAATCAGTCTTTTCATTTTCCTGGGCCTGCTGATTCTCTCCTTCCTCTAAAACCTGAGGAGGAAGGAAAATTTATTGAAAATTTAACCTTGCCTTTTCTTGAATGACCTATCTGCATAGGATCCATCGATCCATGTATACAGCACCAAAAACAGTACAAAGTGATAAATGGCATACATGCCATGTTTCATCTGAGGTTGTGCTCTTTAATAATTCCTACAGAATTGTAAAGAATTGGACCCTTATAGGGATACTGAAACCTAATGTAAACACAACCATAAGTTGAAAAATCAGTAATTCAACAGAAACAACTAATGAAAGCTATCATTGTTTTTGGAAATTTGGAGATGTCATAAGTGTAAATACATCACTAAATTGGACTCATCAGAGAAGATTTATCCCACAACTATTGGACATGAAACTTAACAAAACTAAAAATTATTTGTGAAAATTATTTTTAGAAACTAGCCCAAAATTAATATTAATATTGATTAATATTACCAGTAAAATTAATATTACCAGTTTAAAAAGAAAATCCACTTAATTTCTTAAAGTATGTGTACGGGATCCCATTGTTTTTATAATGGGAACAGTGAGCATTAATCAAACATGGTTTTTCTGCAGCAATTGCTCTCTTTATACTTGTGTATCAAAGTCTGTTTTACAGGAGAATTCTTCTGTGGTTCTAATGGGATGACGATGTTGTGAAATATGGCTTCCAGTTTGCCTGAATCATTGCTGGCAGTCTTCCCCTGAGAGCCAAATCCTTTGGCACTTTCTAAATCATTATTTGAAAAAAAATAAACATTTAATTGGATTAATTATAGCTGCTGTATTAGGGCTTATAGGTATTATTACTGCTGCTGCTGTAGCAGGAACTGCCCTACATGAGAATATCCAAACACACCAATATGTTAAAACTTGGCATCATAATGCTAGTGAGCTATGGAATAGTCAAGCATATATAGATGAGCAAATTAATAATAGGCTTAATGACTTAGAGATGGCTGTTACACAAATGGAGGATCAGGTATATAATCTAAATTTAAAACAAGGTTTGAAATGTGATTGGAATGAAAGTGCTTTTTGTATCACTCCTCTCCCATACAATGATTCCCATTATGAATGGGAAAAAATTAAAAATCATTTAATAGATCATCACACAAATTTATCTATAGAAATTACAGATTTGCAAAAAAAGATTTTGAGCATGTCTCAGAATCAACTTACTATGCTTCCAGGTAGTGAATTTTGGCAATCAGTGACAGATCAATTGAATAAAATAAAGCCCTTACATTGGTGGAAATCAACCTCTGTGCTTGCTAACTTTGGTGTGGTGATCATTGGTGCTCTGATACTCTTAACTGTATTAGGAGACATTCACAAAGCCCTGCTGTCCCGCATTAATAGGGCTGAAAAGACCAGCCATGCCAATAACTTGAATCTGCTTAAAACCCTTGACTCTCAAACCCCTGTCCATGGCAGCTTGACTGGTGGCCAGTGATGGGTAAGACCTTCAGAGGAGGACAACCTAAGACAGGCAAAGTCACCCTGGACAAAAAACAAAAAAAGGGGGAATTGATGGAGAAGATGCTGAGAGCCAGAGCATAAAGGGTTAAGCATTCAAAAAGCATGCTTGCTGGCAGAGAAACATTAGTAAATGCCTCCAAGGACACTGCATACTGCAGATATCAGTAAGAGGTGGCAGAGCAGAAGAACTTCCCACACAGATGCTATTGTCTGAATTCCCAGGAAAGTTTGTCTGGGAACTCACAAACAGGTAGCACTCTCATGCACCAAGCTGAGAAACTAGAGAAAGACTCCCTACTTTTGATATCAGCTTTGTAGTATAAAAACAGCCTCAGCCAAAATAAACTTGCCTGCATTCCTCATGGAGTGAGGTCCCCTGATCCCAATCTTTCTTTGGATCTTTTCCAGCATCGTCAAACTCCACATTGATTTACAACAGACCATCTCCCACTTTATGCTGCACAGACACAGACTGGCACTTCACCAAGTCAGGCTACATGAAGAGCTACACCCTTGAGATGCAGATGTATCTTAGTGGTTGAGCACCTACTTCCCTCATACCCGGTATCAGTTATTAAAAAACTGGTCCCTTTTTTCATAACTGGTCCCTTCTTATAAAAAAAAAAAAAAATCTTATACCCTTCATACATCTCACCTCCAGCTCAGCAGGAATTTGAAAGTAGCAATGATTCCAAGTAAAGAAGAGTATGGAAGTACCAGGGAGCCATCCAAACCTCAGAAAACTGGATAATTCATACTCCATCAATGGAGGGGCCAACTCTGCCATCAGTGCTGAAGCTTACCAAAGAACCCACACCTCTGAACTTTTCACAAGAAGATCCAGAGCAATCTAGATGAGCTGTTCCTGGGAGTGGGCTGCCTGAAGAACAGAGCCATGGGGATGCAAAGAGAAGTCAAGGAGCATGAGGATATTCTTGACTTGCTTACAACCAAAGTGGACAAGTTAGAAGTCAGTATAAAAAGCACTGAAAGAAAAGCTCTACAACTTTAAAGACTTTAAAAAGAAGGTTTTTTGCTTCCTTATGATGAAAAGATTAGAAGAACTTTTTGTAACTCCAAAGAAATTTCACTTATTATATAAATATGCAATTTAATATCTTTGCAAATGTCATAATAGAGTGTGTTTTCAGAGATTTTGTTATTATGAGGAAACATCTGTCCCATTCTTTCTTAGGTACCACACCACTCTGAATTCTTTCAAATGAATCTTTAATTATTCAGACTGATCATAGTAACCTGGGAGACTGGCCCTGAATATTTGGCCTTTTAATTACTACCTTGGAATGGGATGGAGTTGCATTTCTCAGTTTGATCTGTATATGGAAAAAGGCAGGCAGAATTTCAGTCTTGAAACAACCAACTTTGTTTCCCTCTGTGTTGTATTTCTCCTATTCCTAGGTCTTACAGTGAGTCAGGACCCTAAGGAATTGTGTGAGCCAGTAGCTTGGGGTTGGCAGGCATCTTCCATATTATTTAGCACTCAGCATCCCACCCCCACCCACAGCTGACTGGCACATTGTGTATGATTCTCTTCACCCTGGACAAAGGATCATCAGATTTGGTAATGGATCAAGTAGCTACTCTTTGCTGTTTAATGAACAAATATCACCTTCTCCCATCTCACCCCTCCATCCTTGGCACATGTTTTCAAGGAAAAGTTCAGACCAGCCCTGACACAGGAGGAGGAGAAATGTATAGAATTCTGTGTGAGCCATTCTTCCTGTATGCTTTCATCCCTAACTCCCTGTCTATGGTGAGAAACTGATTCCCAAATGGGTGACCCTGTATAATTTGTAGAATGGAATATGATATAATTATGGCCACTCAGAATGCTCCACTCCTCAGTGCTTCACCCTGCTGAAAAGACATTGGGTAGTGCAGTGATAATTCAGTATCTGAGGTCTCCTGAAAAATTGCATACCTCACCCACTTCTCCAAGAGGGTGATGCAGCAGTTCCTTTTGTTTTCTCCCACCAGTTTGAAGGCTAGATCTCCACAAATGTTGCTGCATTTGAATAGAGGTTTTGGCTAAAGAAAGAAAGAGAGAAAGATAGATAGAGAGAAAGAAACAAAGAAAGAAAGGGAAGGAGGGAAAGAAGGGAAGGGGGAGGGAGGGAGGAAGGAAGGAACTGAGACAGGGAGGGAGGGAGAGAGGGAGGAAGGGAGCCTGGGCATGATCATTTTAACAGACTAAGTTTGAGCTGTCCTTTTATTTCACAAAAAGAACATTTAAAAGCATTAATTAAAGTAGTTTTTATACTAAAATTAATTCCTTGGCATTGGTATCTCCAGGAAAATAATGGAAGCCATAAGACCCATGACTTTTTCAGAAAACAATTAACATATTTTAAAGCTAGAAAAAGGGACCATTTGATTAAAAGCTGTCAGGAAATGGTGTAAAATAACAAAGCATATCACCAGAAAGTATAGCACTAAACTTTGTGATACTTGCCTATTTGTGGTCACAATCTGCAGCCTATAAATAATAGTCCCTTCAGGCAAAGGAAACCTCTTGATAGGGTTGCAGCCGTGCATTCATTTTCATGTAGCAATCTCAAAAGTCCTCTTCTGATGCATGAGTTTCTGAAAAATACTGACATCCTTCATTACCAAACAAGTTTGTGTGAATACCTGTCATAGCCCAGCTCTCAAGGAATAACATCCCTGTTCTTGTGATAATCCCAGGATGTGAAGATGTGATCAAAAGCAATAAAATATTTGCTTATTAGAGGAGTTTGACTTTATTATAACCTTGAAAACTGATAAAAGGAAAAATTTAAACCTATACCCAGTCCAAAGGAAACTAGTCCTGAAGGTTTCAGTGAAAAGGCTGCTCAAAAGCATGAAACCAGAATGAAGAATATTTCCAATCATTCTGATGTTTTCCATTTTTTTAGTCTCTGAGACCTTTCATATAGATCATAAGAAAAGTATTATTATTATTATTATTATCATCATTAGCAATAGAGTCATGTAGATTAGTCATTTTAGTTTATACCTAGACTTTTTCAAATTTTGCATAAGTACCACCACCAAACCCTCTTTAACAGCCTTCCTGAAGAAAATTGCTATTTTGTATGTTAGGATTGGTTATTTTACTGCCTTGAAGTAAAGTGATATTATTCTATCTTCCCTGTATTTTGTTGGATTGATAAACCAATCAATCCTTTCATTTACATTTTTTTCCCCAAGCATATGGAAGGAGAGAACTCCTAACATTTCTAGAAATGTCTGCATCTGACATTGTGGAGGGTTCCTCTGTTCTCAGGCCAGATCCGGCAGCCTGTCATTAAGGCACATGATGACCAGCTACAGCAGCCAGCCATCTTCTTTCTGCTGGGTTTCGAAGAACTGGATGCTAACCTTATTGTATAATTCAAAGTTGCGTGTGCATTTTCCAAAGAATGAAGACCTGAGAAGACTCCAGAATCATTTCACATGATGATTGTGATCAAAAGGGAAACCTTCTGCCCTCTAGACTATACACTTCTAATGGAGATGCTCAAGAAAGGGCCAGGCCTGGGTTTGGCTGGTGGATGGCCTCCTATAACACAGCCTAGACCAATGAATTCTTCCTCTCCAGGTGAGAACAGTAAGACAGATTTTTGATTTCCAAAGATGAGATGGAAGCAAACTGTGGCTTCCAGAAAGTTGCTTTCCCAGCTTTCAGTTATATTTTGAGCATGATACTAACTTCAGTATTTGTGCATTCTCCTGGAAGAAGCTGTTTCTTTTTTTTAATATATGCTTTTTTTTTTTTTTTTTAAAGAAACTTAGATTACATAAATGTTCCACAAAAAAAATGTAAGGGATTCCCATATGCCTGGCTCCCTAGCTCTTTCACATTTTCCCACATCAACAACATCCTTCTTTAGTGTGGAACCTTTGTCATAATTACTGAACACATCTGGGAGCATTGCCACTAAGCAATTAGTATACTTTATATTGTATTTTACACTCTTTTCTGTACATTTTTTCAAATTATTACATGATATACAATGGCCTTTATCTGTCATTGCAATCACATTCAGGATAATTCTCAAGTCCTGTAAATGCCCCCAAATTACACTTATTTTTCCCTTTCCCTCCCCTCAGAACCTCTAGTGGCCACTGCCTCCACATCCATGATAAAAGTCCCTCCATTGCTAGGATCGCAACAAATCTAGCGTAGAACAATTTTAAGTCTGCTTAAGTCTATTGTCCATTCCAATCCTGAGGATTCTGTGATGGTGATACCCACTCCACCTTTAATGGAGAGGGTCTTAGTTCCCATGGGTCAGATGGCTGGGGCTTTCTTGCTTGCAGTTGCAGACTCTGTGTTCCTTGATATGTTTTGTCAGTCATCATCTCCTTGTTAGTTGTCCTATGTGAGGACCTGGAGAGGAGGTGTTGCAAGTCTGTTGAGTTTCAGGGCCCAGTTGGCACATGGACAGCCAAAGATTTAAGTCTCTTGGACATACAACTATCAACTCAAGTACTAACTACAAGTTCAAATAGAGGGCAGCAGCACCATGTGTATTGAAAACACGACTGAGTTCAACTCTATCACACTGGGGAGAATAAATTCCAAATTAAAGCTCACTGTCAGGGCACCAATCTCCTGAGCTGTCTGCCCTGCCTATAGTGTCTGGATGTCTCCAGAGCCCTCAGGAGCCCTGCTGTTTGAGGTAATATTTACTTTGGCAGTCTATGAATTTCTTTTGAGATGTGCATTAGTGTAATGTTTGAAATTATCTTCTGACTCCCTTTGAAAGCTATTAGCCATATAAACTCATTTGTCTTTACAATTTCCCCCTTTTGGTCAAGGTCTTTTTCCAGTTGCACTGCTAGTTGGTACTTGGTAGTAATCCCTCAGTGCCAAGGAGGCTCATCCCTGGGAGTCATGCCCCATGCTGGGGGGAAAGTAATGCATTTATATACTGAATTTTGGCTTAAGGACAGGCCACATATGAGCAGCAAGGAGACTCTCAGGAGTCAGGAGGTAAAGCTTAGGCACACCATAATACTACACTATGTTTCAATTTCAAAAGTAAAGTTTCATAAGGACAGTCATGAATATCAAGGGCCCATCAATGGCCATCCTTCCTACACTACTCATTGCTCCTGTACTTGGGGGATTCTTGCTGTCCCATTAAAGAATGCGACAGAGCTCCCCATGATGGGAATTCAAAATTTCTCTGATTATTGTGTGGATCTCCACCCACTGTGACAACGCCCCATGAACACTTGAACATATTCATATGACTTATAAGTATGACCAAGATGAACTTCCTTACATACATCTCCCATCTCTGACACCCCGCACCAATGATCCTCCCCTAACACAGTTGTAACCCTTTGGTGATCCAGAACTTCTTCAAAAATGAAGCCAACAAAGTAATCAAATACAATTAATAGGAAAATGATATAATAATGATAATTTTAAAACTAAAGAATAAAATACAAAAAAATTACTTTGAAATAATAAAAAAATTAAAATTAATTTTTTTTTTAGCATTATGTCTTTCATCACTGTAAGATCTGTTTTCTTGTATGTACAGTGACATTTGTTTCCTTTTATTCTCACAGTGTCTCATTTCCTTCATTTTGTTTTCAAAGATGTTTTGGGTTACATAAAAGTCATGTACAGAATATAGGTTATCCCCATATACCTAACATTCTCTTCCTTTTCCCCTTTTCCCTATTAGTAACATTTTACATGGGAATGGTACATTTATTACAATTAATATACAAATATTGAAACTTTGCTACTAAGCATAGTCAATGATTTACGTTGTGGTTTATATTTTGGAGGTACATGATTATAGATTTTGATGAATTTTACAGGGTCTGTACCCATCCTCACAAGATCATTTAGAACAATTCCATCACTCCAAAAATTTCCCGTGTTCTATTAATTCTATTCCTAACCCCCTCTCCCCTCGGGACACACATTAACTCCAAGATTAACTCATTAAAGGCCCAGACTGGTAGTTACATTCAACAATATTGAGGGCTTGACATACTGGCTTATCCTACCTTATTAGGCACTGTCTATACCCTCAAGAGATTCCACCCCCCCTCTATTTGAGATCATAGGAGGACTTCCCATGATGGGATTCCAACACATTTCCACTCATTATGTTAGTCTCCACCCCCTGATACCACACACTATGACAAGATGAATGTTACACTCTACCTAGAAGCCTGCCCCAGGTACAAACTTTCCCTTGTGCCCCCCACATTCAACACCTTAAACCAGTAGCCCTCCACTGCCATATTTAACAAAAGAACATCAACAGTGTGATTTCAACCACATACCTGAAAATTCCCAGGGTTCACCTGCTTCCTCCATCAAACTTCCCCCCAATTCCATGGACAGTGTACCTCACCCTCCTTACCCTACCACCCTCACAGACCAGCACCACCCAGCCAAATTGCATCAATGCACCACTGTTATGTCCATCTACTGCACAACTGCACCCTTCCACTTTATCATAGATTTTGCCCATATTGGCATTGACCTACAAACTTCTCCCTTTCTGTGTCTTTTAAACCTACCTTCCAGACTCTAGTGCTCTAAGTATGCTTGATTTGCTTAATTCATGTCAGTGAGGTCATGTAATATTTATCCTTCAGTGCCTGGCTTGCTTCACTCAACATAAGGTGTTCAAGATTCATTCAAGTTATCCCATGTGCTAATAGTGCATTCCTTCTTACAGTGGAGTAATATTCCATTGTATGTATGTACCAAAAATTGTTTATTCATTCATATGTTGAGGGACATTTGGGTTGTTTCCAACTTTTCAAAATACTGAAAAATGCCTCTATGTACATTGGTTTGTATATATCTATTTGTGTCCTGCCTTCAATTCTTCTGGGTATATACCCAAGAGTGGGAATGCTGGATCATATGACAGTTCTATAGTTAGCTTCCTGAGGAACTGCCAACCTGTCCTCCACAATGGCTGCACCATTCTACATTCCCATCAACAGTGGATACATGTTCCCATTTCTCCACAACTTCTCCAACACTTGTAGTCCTCTGTTTTTTATTAATAGCTGCCAGTGTAATGGGTGTAAGATGGTATCTCATTATAATTTTCATTTGCATTTCCCTAAAACCTATTGATGTTGAGAATCTATTTATGTGCTTGTATTAGTCAGCCAAAGGGGTGCTAATGTGAAATATGAGAAATGGATTGGTCTTTATAAAGGGTATTAATTTGGGGTAGAAGTCCACAGTTACTAGGCCATAAAGCATAAGTTTCTTCTCTCACCAAATTCCACTGCCACGGGTTGGAGCAAGACAGCTGCCGACGTTTGCCAGGGTTCAGGCTTCTTGGCTTCCTCTCTTCCCAGGGCTGCATTTCTCTCTGGGCTTAGCTCCTCTGTTTCCCCCACAAGGTCAGCTGTAGACTATCAGGTGAAAAGCTTGCTTCTCTTCTCCTGGAGGCTTCTCTCCAATATCAAAACTCCAACATCAAAACTGCTTCCACTGTCTTTTGCCTTACATTTTATATATGATTTCCCCACCCACCAAAGGATAAGGTTCAATGCCCTACAGACTTGGCACAATCAAAGCCCCAATTATAGCTTAAAAATTCCCAAATTAGCAAATCAATTTACAAGTATGATCCAATTATATTTTTGGAATTCATAATTACATCAAACTGCCCAACTGCAGCAGTGCTATTCAGCCATTTATATTTCTGCTTTGGAGAAGTGTTTATTCAAATCAGTTGCCCATATTTTAAATTTTTTTTTTGTCTTTTTATTTTCAAAATGTAGCATTTCTTTATATATGCTGGATATCAGGCCCTGATTAGGTAGATGGTTACCAAGTATTTTCTCCCATTAAGTTGGCTGCATTTACACTTTCTTGACAAACTCCTTTGAGGTGCAAAAGGTTTTAATTTTGAGGAGATCCTGTTTATCTATTTTATCTTTCATTGCTCATGCTTTGGGTATAAAGTTCATGAAACCATTTCCTAATACAAGATCCTATAGATGATTCCTTACATTATCTTCTAGAAGCTTTATAGTATTGGCACTTATATTTATATTTTTGATCCATCTTGAGTTAATTTCTGCATTGGGTATGAGATGGTGTTCTTTTCTCATTCTTTTGGATATGTGTATCCAGTTCTCTAAGCACCATTTTTTGAAGAGGCCATTCTCACCCAGTTGAGTGGACTTGGGGGTCTTGTCAAATATCAAGTGATTGTATATATGGGGATCTATACCAGAACTCTCAATGCAGTTCCATGGGATAGTAAGTCTATCCTTGGGTTAATACCATGCAGTTTTGACAACCGTAGCCTTGTAGTATGTTTTAAAGTCAGGTAGTGTGATTCCTCTGATTTCATTTTCTTTTGCAATATATCCTTAGCTATTTGGGGTCCCTTGTCCTTCCAAATAAATTTCACATTTAGCTTCTCTATTTCAGTAAAAAATGTTGTGGTAAGTTTCACTGGGATTGCAATAAATCTGTAAATCAGTTTGGGTAGGATAGACATCTTAGTGATATTTAGTCATCCTATCCATGAACAGGGAATATTCTTCAATTTATTTAAGTCTTCTTTGATTTCCTTTAACAGTGTTTTGTATTTTTCTGGTTATAAGTCATTTACATTTTTAGTTAAATTTATTCCTAGGTATTTGATTCTTTTAGTTGCTATTGTAAATGGGATTTTTTTTTCTTGATTTCCTGTCAGATTGCTCATTCTTGTTGTACAGAAATGCTACTGATCTTTGCATATTCATCTTAGAACCTGCCACTTTACTGAACTCATTTATTAGCTCTAGAAACTTTGTTGTAGATTTCTCAGGGCTTTCTTTATATAGGATGATGTCATCTGCCAGTAGTGAAATTTTTACTTCTTCCTTTCCAATTCAGATGCCTTTTATATCTTTTTTTAGTCTAATTGCTCTAGCAATGACTTCTAACACGTTGTTGAATAAGAGCTGTTTCAGCAGGCATCCTTGTCTTCTTCTGGATTTTAGAGGAAGTTTTCTTCCTATCTTTTGACGTGTGTTTTTATTAGGAAAAGGTGCTGTATTTTGTCGAATGCTTTTTCTTCATCTATAGAGGTGATCATGTGATTTTTTTCTTTCGATCTGTTAATGTGGTGTATTACATTGATTGATTGATTAATGTTGAACGATCCTTGAACAGCAGGGATGTAAATCACTTGGTCAGGGTGTTTAATTCATTTGATGTATTCTTGAATATGATTAGCAGGTAATTTCTTAAGTATTTTAGAATCTAGGTTCATTAGAGAGACTGGTCTATAGTTTTCCTTTCTTGTGACGTCTTTGTTTGGCTTTGGTACTACAGTGATGTTGGCATCATAGAATGAATTAGGCAATGTTCCCTCCACTTCCATTTTTGTTTCTTTGAAGAGTTTAAGCAGGATAGGTGTTTGTTCTTTGTGGAATGTTTGGTAGAATTCACCTGTGAAGGCATCTGGTCCTGAGCTCTTCTTAGTTGGGAATTTTTTGATGACTAATTCTATCTTGTTACGTGTGATTGGTTAATTGATTTAATCAATTTCTTCTTTAATCAATGGAGGTTGCTTGTGTGTTTCTAGGAATTTGTCCATTTCATCTAACTTACCTATCTTGTTGGCATAAAAGTTTTCAAATATCCTCTTCTAATACTCTTTATTTCTGTTGGGTCAGTGGTGATATCCTCTTCCTCATTTATTTCTTTTTTTAATGTATTTGCATCCTCTCTTTTTCTTTTTCTTTGTTAGTCTAGCTAAGGGTTTGTCAATTTTATTAATCTTCTTGAAGAGCTGGCTTTTGGGTTTGCTTTTTCTAGTGTTTTATTATTTTCATTTTCATTTAACTCTGTTGTAATCTTTGTTATTTCCTCCTTTTACTTCTTTTGGGGTTAATTTGTTGTTCTTTTTCTAATTCCTCCAGGTGTGCTGTTAGGACTTTGATTTTTAGCTCTTCCTTTTTACTATAGGCATGTATGGCTATAAATTTCCCTCTCAATACAGTTTTTGCTGCATCCCAAAGGTTTTGATAGGTTGTGTTGTAATTTTCATTTGTTTCAAGGTAGTTAATGAGTTATTTTGTGATTTCCTCCTTAACCCACTGTTTGTCTAAGACTGTGTTGTTTAACATCCATATCTTTGTGCCTAATCTTTTTCTGTACACCTTACTGATTCCCAGCTAATTTCATTGTTGTCAGAGAAATTACTTTGTATGATTTCAATATTTTTGAATTAAGTGAGAGTTATTCTGAGGCCTAGCATTGGTCTATACTGGATAATTATCTCTGTGCCCTCATGAAGAATATATATCCTGCTGAATTTAGGTGTAATGTTCTGTATGTGTCTATTAGGTCCAAATCCTCTAAGGTATTATTCAAAGTGTTTGTTTCTTTATTGATTCTCTGTCAAGATGTTCTCTCTAATGTTGATAATAGTACAATAAAGTCCCCCACTAAAATTGTAGAGGCACCTATTTCTCCTCTTAGTTTTTCCAGTGTTTGCCTCATGTATTTTGAGATACCCTGGCTAGTTGCATAAATGTTTATGATCATTCTTTCTTCTTCGTAGATTACCCCTTTATTAATATATAGTGTCCTTCTTTGTCATTTACAATGGTTTTGCATTTAAAATCTATTTTGTCTGATATTAATATAGCTATTTCTGTCCTTTTTTGGTTATTGTTTTCTCTTAAAATTTTTTTTTTGACCAGTCACTTTTAGCCTCCTTGCATCCCTGGGTATATGGTGGGTTTCTCATAGACAGCATATAGGTGGCTCATATTTCCTTATCCATTCTGCCAATCTGTGTCTCTTGACTAGTGAGTTTATTTCATTAACATCCAATGTTATTACTGTCAAGTAATTACTTAAACTATATTTTATTTATATTTATGTATACCATATGTTGTTTTTATTTCTCTTTTAACCTTTTTATTTGATCTGACACTCTCCTCCACCTCTCTCTCTCCTGTGTTCTCCCTGTGTCTTCTTAATATCCTTAATCTCTTCCTTCATTTCTTTAAGGTGGTTTATGATATTTGTTTCTATATCTCTGATTAGTTGTTCCATATTCTGCGTCTCCTCTGACTTTTAATTTGTTCATTGGACTGGGCCATGTCTTCCTGTTTCTTATTATGTCTTGTAATTTTTTCGGTGTCTAGGCATCTTTTTACCTTGATGGCTTTATTCAGTTGATTAGTTTATCTTTATAATCTGTATTTTTATTTTGTTGTTGTTTTTGCATCCATTGTAAGTTTTCACTTTGAAACTTCATACCTCTTATTCTATTTCCTTGCTGTTCTCTATGTTCCCTTGGGAAAAAAAAAAGGACCAGATAAAAGGAAAGAGATAAGAAGAGAAATTGAATAACTGTAATAATAATAGTAAAATCTAGGGGAGAATTTATACAAGACTTAGAAGAATGAGTAATTATCATGAGCAAGAATTACAGAAAATAAGATTTAAAAAGTGGAATAAAAACAATTAAATGAGAAATTTAATAGAAAAACATAAATAGAATGAATTAGAAGGGAAGAATAAAGAGAGAGGAAAAGGAAAAAGAAAAAACATAAAGAAAAAAGCTAAGAAAGAATGAAAACAAAGGAAAAAGGAGAGTGAAATAAAAACAAGAAAAATTGACCACAAAACAAAAAGAGGTGGACTGAAAAACAACAACAGAAAATAGAAGATAGAAAGATGAAGGAAAGAAAAAAAGTAGCAAGTAGGTAGAAAAAAAATCAGTAAATGAAAAACAAACAAACAGGGAAACAAAAGAAGGGGAAACACAGCAAAGAAGAAACAATACAGCAGCAACTTGTTTAAAAAAAGGACAAGAAAGAAAAAAAGAGGGAAAAAATAAAGATGGAAAGACAACCGTCTTTCTTAGATCCCTAAGGGTCTTCTCAGGCTGCTGGTGTTCATCAATCAATCACCCTGCAACCTCCCCTCTGCAGGTTTTGAACCAGGTTTTAGTGTGTATATTAGTAAGGTTTCTCTTGGGAAACAGTATCAACAGGAGATATCTGCCAATAGTATTAGATTTTATAAGAGTCTCTCACATGACTGTGGGGATGCACAAGTCCAGGTTCCCCAGGCAGGCTGCAATCCAGATGTTCCAATGAAAGTCCAATAAAAGGTCCTTGATGAGATTCTGGGAACAAGTTGGCTGTCCAAAGATGAGCTGGGAAATTCTCTCTTAATGTGGAAATCACTTCCCCTTTTAAGGTATTCAACTGATTGGACAAAACTGTCATCTATTGCTGATGCAATCTTCCTGATTGATGCAGATGTAATCAGCCATCCATGCAGTAAACTCACTGGTGACTGAAGTCCATAAATGATCTTGTATTAAAATTAGCTTAGTGTTTGCTTGACCAAACACCTGGACACAATTACCTGGCTGAGTTGACACATTAGCCTAATCATAACAGTGAGTAAAATAAGGAAAATAAAAAAAGGAATTTTTTTTTTAAAAAATAAGAGATCCAAGAAAAGCTAATATAAAGAGAATGTCTAAATGTTCCCTGTCATAAAGATTTAGCTGGATGCCTGATAACCTAATGGATCACTTCTCTAAGAAAAGCTGGGAATTGAAACAGGGAATTCATATATGTAAGGCAGGAATTCTTCCACTGAGCTAACCTTTGGTTAGTTAGCCTTTCAGAAGGCTATCTGTCCTCTTTTCCTCGGGCAAGTTAGATTCCTTGTAGTTTGCCAGAGTCCTGCTGATTAGGCTCCTGTCTGTCCCTGCTTCCTCTCTAATCAAATTTCTCTTTTTACCTGGGCTGCTGGGTGTGACAGCCTTCTGAGGAGAAACCCTCCCCTTTCACTGTTGAGTTAGAGTCCCGTCTGATATTCAAGGGAGGCTTAGCCGGCCAAATTCACTGCAAAGAAACCACTCTCCATCCTCCCAGACTACTTTTCTTCCCACGGAATCCACCTTCACAATCTGTTTGGAACAGCGAGCCCATGTCTCCAACTTGGCTATTTGCCTGAGGGCAGGGTATATGTGCCACTTCCAGCCACAGGGTGGAGACTCATGGTTTTCCTTTGGCTTCTTTATCTTTTCAGTACCCTCCTAGATGACTAAGAGCACCTTCTCATTCTATATATATCCAAAGTAACTGCTGTCCTCTCAGTTAGATGCAATTCGCCAGGACTTTTACCCTTGCTTAATATCTCAGGTTTGGGGGAAGGGAGCCCTTCCCAGAGGCTGGGAGATTTAATAACTCACTATTTGTTGTGTTGGCTTCTTCATCTCTCTCCTAAGAGTTGTGAAGCAGTGTCCTGGTCTGCTGTACTCCAAAGCAAGTCCCAAAGTTAGCCTTTGGCTCTTTTTCCATGTTCCAACAATCCCAGAAGCTGCTTCTAATATCCAATTATTAACAGCAATGTCATTGCCTCATGGGTGTCTTCTGTGCATTCTGTAGTAAAGGAGACCTGGGTTGAGCTCAGATTTCAAACTAAAACACAAAAAGGTATATTAAAAATACATAAGGTGCATTTTGATTTATCTTTCTGTAACATCTTTTTGTGAATATTAATTGACTGTAAACTACATCAATTTTAATAAAAATATATAATTTCCTAATAAATTCCTTTCTGGCAGAATTTTTTAAAGCTAACAATATTGTTAGGCAGCTTCTGTGTGATAAATGAAATGTCTTATGTCTGAAATGATGAGCTAGTTATTGTTAGTGGTCATGGGGGACTGGGGAAAGGGTAGCATTTTATTTAGAGTTTGTACCATAACCATGATCTATTTCTCAATGCTTTCAATTCAACAAATGAACATATTCTATGAAATAAAAGGTGAACCTGTGGTGAAATTTAAAAAGAGAGAGAGAAAGAGAAGTAAATATAAAAAAATTACAGCTAAGTGTAAACAAACAAAAAATGTCAAAAATTTGATTAATTAAATAAAACAAATTCTAAAACTACAAAACTATGCCAAATCTATCATTTATCTCTCTACCTATCTAGTTTATGGACCCAATTAAATAGTAGTAAATGCAGTAAAGAAAATTTTAGAAAACACAACAAGTTCATGAATTTGATAATGTTTTCCTATAGATAGAAATGGAGAGGTTTCAGTCAATAGAAACATTATTTGTTACAAAATATTTTAATAAATAAAGTATATATGACCAAACTTGGTTCCAAGGTGTGTGTGTTAGTCAGCTAAAGGGATGCTGATGCAATATACTTCACTCCACAAGGCCAGCTGTAGACTATCAGGTGAATGGCTCATCTACTTTCCTGGGGCCTTTTCTCCTTCTTCATGACCAAGCTCCTCTGTGTGCTTATTTCACTGGGTTCCAGCATTAAAACTCAGCATCAGAATTCCAAGTCAAAAACTCCAACTCTGTCCTTTGCCATGTCTTTTATCTTTGATTCCAAGATAAAAGGGGTGGGGCTGAACACACTACTGACAATCAAAGCCCTAATCATAATTTAATCATGCCCAGAAGTATAGACAAGATTACAAGCATAACCCAATATCTATTTTGGAATTCATAACTATATCAAACTGCAAAACTGCTAAAGTGGGTGATATAGATACGGTGTTTGTTTATTTTACCAATGTGTGTGTATGTGAATAGGGTCTTTCAAATCTTTTTAAAAGTGAAATAATAAAGAGTATAAGTCAGGGTATTGTCTGCTTTGCCAAGATAACCTTCTTAAATAGCTTACTTACATGTTAGAGTGCAAAATATTTCTTGGAAAATTAACCATAAGCTTCCAATGAAAGTTTTGCCTGTAATAGAAATCATCAACATGTTTAGTGTAAAAACAGCAGTTTTAAAAAAAGAATCATTACAATGTTTAAGGAATGTTAAACAGAGAAAGAAATTATCAGAGATGAGAAGGTAATAAATGTATTGTCTTGAACTTATAAAATAAATCAAACAGACCACAACTTTGGCCATTTGAAAGATATTGTTTAGGGGAAATCACAGAAGAACTAGCAACATGATCTTCATCTGAATATATGTACCACAAAAAAAAGAGCCTCAAGGGTTTAAATTCATTACATTGAGTAGCTTTAAATAGATAACACACTTGATAATGTCTTCTTGGTTTTAAGCAATTTGTCATTTACTTCATTATTTTATTTTATATCATTTAGAAGCCTGAAATATCCCAAGCTCATGTTAAGTATAAGAAATATCAAGATAAAGAAGGAAAGCGTGTGTTGTGTCTAAATGGAATGAATGTTTTAAAGAGTAATACGCCTGATGTCACAATTTTTTTCACTTTTCATTTTCATTTTTTAAATGATACTTAGATTACTTAAATGTTACATAAAAAATGTAGGGGATTCCCATATGCCACACTCCCTATACATTTCCACACTTTCCCACATTAACAACATCTTTCATTAGTGTGGTACATTTATTACAGTTGATGAACACATATTGAAGAATTGCCACTAACTTTGGATTATAGTTTACATTATAGTTTAAACTCTCTCCCACACATTTTTGTAAGTTATGAAAAGATATATAATGGTATGCAACATTATTCAAGACAATTCCAATGTCCTGAAAATGCCACCATATTACACCTATATATACACTTTGTAAAGATACTTAGATTACATAAATATTACATAAAAAATATAGGGGATTCCTATAAGCCCCCCTCTCCATACCTCCTACATTTTCCCACATTAACAGCATTCTTCATTAGTGTGGTACATGCATTGCAATTGATGAGCACATTTTAGATCATTGCCATTGATCATGGATTGAAGTTTATATTGTAGTTTACACTCTCTACCAACCAATTTTATAGGTTATATCAAGATATAACCTTGATATAAGGTTATATCAATTATAACCAATGGCCTGTGTCTGTCACTGAAATATCTTTTAAGACAATTCCAAAGTCCCAAATATGCATCCACATTACACCTATTTATCCCTTTCCCTTCCCTCAGAACATCCAGTAGCCACTACTTCCACATCATTGATATAATTTCTTCCATTGGTAGAATCACAATAAGTCCATAGTAGAATACTAGTAAGTCTACATTAGACCATAGCTCATTCCCCAATTCTGAGGATTCTGGCATGGTGATGTTCACTCCACCTCTAATTGAGAGGGGGTTGCAGTCTATTAGGGCCAGTGGATGGGAGTTTCTTGCTTGCAGTTGTAAAATCTCTTGGTTTCTTGCTATGATATTAGTCCATCATCACCTCCTTGTTAGTTGTCCTGGGTGAGACCAATGAACTGCAGATTAGGTGTTGCAACTCCGCTGAGATTCAAGGCCCAGCTGGCACATGGATAGCCCAAAGATTTAAGTCTCTTGAACATACAACTCCCAAGTGTAGTACTAATTATATGTTCAAACAGAAGAACAGAAGAACCATGTTTAGGGAAACCACAACTTAGTCAACTCTGTCACCCTGGGAAACTATTTTTTTAATGAAAATTAAAATAACATTTAAATATGATTAAGCACTACCTGTATTTTTGGTATAGAGATTTAATTAGTTCATTCTTCCATTCTAACATTCGTTCTCAGTTACTTGTCAATGAATAATGTTTAGTATGTTTATCTTTCCTGGGTATTAATAAAGCTGACTATACAAGGGTGACCTGTTATGTCATACTTATTTATATTTTAAAGCAAAAAGGTTAGAATATGCTACATAGAACACACAAAAAAAGTTGTTTTTTTAAAAATATTTAATGTGTATAATTTTTAAAACTTTTAATTTTAATAACTTAAATAAAAGTCAAATTTTCCTATTGTATCATCTTTCTATTGTAGTATTCAGTGGTATTAAAAATTTCACAAAATTCTCCCACAATCAATCACATTCATAGCCCCAAATGTTTCATTACCTCAAATTTCAATCATGCACCCATTAAGCTATAACTCCCTGATTATGGTCCCTGATAACCTGTATTCTGCTCTATGGCTCTATGAATTTACCTAATCTAGGTATTTCATGTAAGTGAGATCACACAATTTTCATCTATTTGTGTCTGGCTTTAATTTACTCAACATGAGTTCTGGAAGGTTAATCCATGAAATGACATGTATCAAAACTTCATTCACTTTCATGGGTGTCTAATATCCCAGTGTATGTATATCCCATATTTTTTACTCTTTGTTTCTTGATTGAAAATTGAGATGCTTCCACATTTTGGCTATTGTAAATAATGATACTATGATGATTGTTTTCCATGTATCTATTTGAATCCAGCTTTCAATTATTTTGGATAAATAGAAAGAAATGAGATAGCTATGTCATAAGGAAATTCTATGTTCAAGCACTTAAGGAATTGCCCGACTGCTTTCCACAGTGTCTGCAACATTTTACAACCACACCAGAAATGTACAAGAGTTCCAAAGTCTCCACATCTTTACCAATGCTTTATACTTTCTGTTTTTTTTAATACTAGCTAACATCATGGGTATGAGTGCTATATCATTGTGGTTTATATTTGCATTTACTTGATGAACAGTGATGTTGAGTATTTTTTTCTAGTACTTATTGGCAATTTGTATATCTTTGAAAGAATATCTATTTTGTGGTTTGACCATGTTTAAATTGGGTTATTTGTATTTCTATTCTTGAATTACACCCATTTTTATATTTTCTGCATATTAAAACTTTATCAGATATATAGTGTGATGGTACCCCAGAAAAAACATGGTCTTAAGGTTAATCTAATCTTGTGGATGTGAACCGATTTTAATTAGTACATTTTCACAAAGCTAATTCAGTTAAGGTGTGAACCACCTTAATCAGGATGGGTCTTAATCTATTACTGAGTGCTATGTAAGAAAATGATATTCAGGCAAAGAAAAAAAACAAAACAAAAAAAAAGATACAGATAGAGCAGCCTGAAACTGATATGAATAGCACTTGGAAGAGAAAGGAGAGACCAGAAAACATAGCCATGTTCCTTGCCATGTGTCAAACTAAGGTCCAAGGGACAGTACCCTTCAGCTTCTCAGTTTAACTGCAGGTGCTTTTCGCTTGCAAAAAAATGTAAAAAAAATTACAGTAGAGGAATATAATGCCAAATTTGAGGAGGCAAAAGAAAGATTGGTAAGTTTGAAGACATGGCTTCCAAAAGCAAATATTCAAAAGAACAGATGAAGAAAGGAATGGAAAAAAAATTGAATAGGGTTTCAGGGAACTAAATGACAGCAAGATATGTAGAAACAATCATGTCTTGGGTTTCCCAGAAGGAGAAGAGAAGGGAAGAGGGGCAGAAGGAATATTTGATGAAATACTGGCAGAAAATTCCTAACCCTTTTGAAAAACATAGATATCAGTGTCCCAGGAAAACAATGGACTTCCTTTTGAATATCTAACTAGACCCATTCTGAGACACTTACTTATCAGAACGTCAAATGCCTAAAACAAAGAGAGAATTTTGAGAGCAGCAAGAGAAAAGTAATGCCTATCATAGAAGGGATAATCCATAAGATTAAGTGCCAATTTCTGATCAGAATTCATGGAGGCAAAAAGGAAGTAGTATGAGATATTTAAGATATTGCAAGAGAAAAACTGCCAGTCAAGAATATAATATTTGCCAAGATGGTCTTTTGAAAATGAGGGTGAGTTTTGACTACTAACATAATAGAAACTGAGATAGCTTGTAACCAAGAGACTGGCTTTGCAAGAAATACTAAAGAGTGTTACAGTCAGAAAATACAGGAGAGAGGTGCTTGGAAGAGAGTCTATAAATTAAAATTATATCAGTAAAAGTATCTAAATGTGTAAAAAAAAGTGGTGAAAATAAATTATGATAGATAAAATCTAAAAGTCAGTATGTGTGAAATGAGAACTGCTTTTACAGAAATCACATTAAATGTTAAGGGATTGTACTTACCAGTCAAAAGACACAGCCTTGTGGAATGGAAAAGAAAATATGAGCCATCTAAATGCTGTCTATAGGAGACTCACCTTAGACCCAGGGATATCAATAGATTCATAGAGAAAGGCTGAAAAATGATATTCCATTCATGGAGTAACCAAAAAAAAAAATTGTAGTAACTATACTTATATTGAATTAAATAGACTTTATAAGCAAAACTGTTAGTGATAAGGAAGAATATTATATATTAATATACTGGGCAATTCACCAAGAAAAAATAATAATCATAAATACATTTGCACCTTACCAGGATGCCCCAAATTAAATGAGGCAAACATGGCAAAACTGAAGGGAAAAATAGAATGTCTCTACAATAACAGTTGGAGACTTCAATACACTGTTTTCAGCATTTGATAGAACATCTATGAAAAGGATCAATAAAGAAAGCAAGAGATGGAATAAAAATGATAAATGGCCCAAACCTAATAGATATACACAGAACATTGCAGCTCAAAACAGCAGGATATACATCCTTCTCACATGCTCATGAATCTTGCTCCATGATAGACACTATGTTGGTTCACAAAGCTGATCTCAATAAATTCAAAACATTGAAATTATACAAAGCACATGCTCTGATCATAATGCAATAAAGTTGGAAAGCAACCAGAGGCAGAAAAAGGGAAAATTCACAAATATATGGAGATTAAAAAACACACTGTTAAATAATCAGTGGGTCAAAGAAAATATTGTAAGAGAAATCAGTAAATATATTGAGACAAATGAAAGTGAGAACACAACATATCAGAACCTATGGGATACAGCAATGGCAGTGCTGAGAGGGAAAGTTATAGCCCTAAATGTTTACAATAAAAAAGAAGAAACAGCTAAAATCAATGACTTTACTACACAGCTGAAGGAACTATTAACAATCAACAAAATATTCTGAAAGCAAGTATAAGGAATGAAATAACTAAGATCCACGCACAAATAAATTGAGGAAAAAAAGAGAGAATTAACAAAACCACAAGTTGCATTGGAAATCTAAATATCATTAAGATATCATTTCTACCCAAATTGATATATAAATTCAATGCAATCTTGATAAAAATTACATGAATATTTTTTAAAACAGATGGAAAACACAATTATCAAATTTATTTGGAAGTTAAAGGGGATCTGAGTAGCCAGAAACATCTTCAAAAGGAAAAGCAATGTTGGAAAACTCACACTTCTACACTTTATATCATGTTATCTAGCTAAATTGGTAAAAGCATCATGGTACTGGCATAAAGACAGACACATAGACAAATAGGATGAATTGATGGTTGAGAAAGAGACTCTCACATCTATAGTTTGATAATTTTTTACAAGGCTTGCAAACCCACCCAAATGGGAAAGAATAGCCTATTTAACAAATGGTGCTTGGAGAACATGATATCCACAGCCAAAAGAAAGAAAGAGGACCACTAGCTCCTTCCTTATACAAAAATTACCTCAGAATGGATCAAAGACCAAAATATAAAAGATAGAACCATAAAACTCCTAGAAGAAAGTGTAAGAAAACTTCTTCAAAACATTGTAAAAGGTGGTGGATTCTTTAATCTTACACTGAAAGCACGAACAATGAAAGAAAAAATGGATAATGGGTCCTCCTCAAACTTAAGAACTTTTGTGATATAAAGGACTTTGTCAAGAAGGTGAAAATGTAGCCCAGGCAAGAGGAGAAAATATTTGGAAAATAAATATCCAATAAGGGTTTGATTTCCATTTTATATAAAGTGATCATATAATTCAACAATAAAAGACTAATCCATCCAATTTAAAAATGGGCAAAAGATTTAAATAGATATTTCTCCAAAGAGGAAATAGAAATGGTCAAACAGCACATGATAAATTTTAAATATCACTAACTATAAGGGAAAATACAAATCAAAACAAGAGGGTTATCATCTCATATCACATAGAATAGCCATTATTAAAAAAACAGAAAACAATAAGTTCTGGAGAGGATGTGGGGGAAATAGGAACACTCCTTCACTGTTGGAGGGATTGTAAAATAGTGCAGCATCTGTGGAATACAGTTTGGCAATTCCTCAGGAAGTTAAATATAGAACTGCCATATGATCCAGCAATTCCTCTACTAGGAATAAGTCCAGAAGAATGAAAACCATGACACAAACAGATATTTGCAGATCAAAGTTTATAGCTTCACTATTCACAATTGCCAAAAGATGAAAAACCCAAGAGTTCTTCAGGCACTGAATCGATAAACAAAATGCGATATATACATAGAATGGAATACTATGCTGCAGTAAGAAGAAATAAAATTGGGATACATATGATAACATGGATGCATTTCCAAGACATGCTAAGTGAAATAAGTCAGACAAAAAAGAACAAATATTGCCTGGTCTCACTAATCTGAACTAAATGCGTGGAGCTAAAAACTAGAATATAGGTTATTAGAAGATAAGAGGAGGTCTGAGAAGGACTACTGATGCTTAGTGTATGTAGAAGTTTTAATTAACTTGACTGTAAAAGTGTGGAAATGAATAGAGTTGATGGTAAGGCATTATAGTATTCAGAACTAATTCAGCTGGTTTATAGATGGGATTGTGGCTGAAAAGGGTAGTAGGGATGTAAATGTTAATTGAAAGAAAGCTAGAGAATAATCTAGGGACTGAATATCACAGTAAACCCAGAGGTGGATGAGAACTGTTTGTGATGGTACAAATGCAAGAATGTCCTTCTGTGAACTAGAATAGATGTGCATTACTATTGCAGCATGGTGAGAATGTGGAGAATTATGGGAAAAATACAATTAGTTAGCCTATGGACTAGAGTATGCAGCACTACTGCATTATTCTTGCATCGATGTCAAAGACATACTGTGTTAATATTCGGGGTGTATGGAAAAAATATGCCAAATATACACTATGCACCATAGTTATTGGTAATAGTCTGATAATATTTCAAAATCTGTGACAAATGTTCCACAATAGTGTGATATGTTGGTGAAGGGATGTGATATGGGAATTCCACATATGTACATGATTGTTTTATAATTTCACAAATTGTGTAATAAAAACATATTTTTAAAAATTAATTAAAAAGTACGTATAAAAAAGTCAGTTAGCTAGATGAAGGATTTATTTTTGAATGTTTTAAGTTTTTCCATTGTTGTATGTTTATGTCATTACTTAACTGTTTTGTTTCCTACAGCTGGGCTGTGGCTGTTGAAATCAGGACGTGTGCTAAGCTCACTTAAGTAACACCATGACAGACATTTTTTTTTTTAACTTTATCTGCATTTCTGTGGGTATTATCTCATGGAAATGGGATTTTTATAAAATGCTATACTTATTTCAGGTGTGGCCGTACTGAATCACTGTTGGCCTCAATCCATAGTACAAGAGCTTGCAGAAGAAATTTGGATGGAGTTGGAGAAAGTAACAGGGAGAAGATGGAAGGAAGAGATCAATGAAAACCAGAAAACCAGACACAAGTAGAGAGATTACAGCATTGCCATTCCAATGCCTTGATTTAGGACTTCCAGCTCCTGAAACTATGAGGCAGTATATTATTGCTATTTTAGTTTACTCATTGTATAGGATTCATCACAGATGCCTGACAACATATGTGAAAATTTGCTCTTCTTTTTCAATATGTTTTTGCTATTTAAGAACCCTTGAAATTCCATATATATTCAAGGAATTGACTTTTCATTTCTTAAAAAAAGCAATTGGCCATAGGCATTGTTTTAACTAGTGTCCAGATCATGTAGCCAGCTAACATGCTTTGGGCTATGTTTCATTTAAGAAGGGGAGACCCTAGCCTTGTATTCCCACTGTCCACACCAAGTAGCAGCTGGCATTGACCACAGGACACATGTTGCATCCACAATCCACTGAAACAGCATAAAAGAAAATAGAATAATAAGTGTCCTCTAACAAAACTAGTAGACCTATGAAGACATGTCATTACAGCCAGGAAAGTATTAACCGTTGGATAGGGGTTCGGTAGCTAATTTATCAATGTGCTGTATGTGCTCTTGTATATGATTTAAAGCTTGTGAAATATTATGGGAATCATCAGGAGTATATAAACAAGGTCCACAATAATAGTTGGGAGTGGTATGAAGAAATTATTAATATATTTTATGCCTGCTATAAAAGCTTAGACATTAGTCCCCACAATGTTGGCTGCATAAATATAATGCTTCATCCCCAACACCCGCAAAACAACCTTTAACACTTCCATAGATTACCAATGGGTGGGTGGTGTGGCTATATCTCCTTCATTAGGCCAGGTAGCTTTGCACATGGCAACTAACCAAACTAGCAGTGATGCATTTTTTGCCTCATTTGAGGTGGTATAAAGACACCAGTGCAGAGAAAGATGAGTGGCAATAGAGGCTAATTTGCTCATCTCCACCCCAGGTAGTACAACTCCTTCTGCTAAATATCCCATAACCTTAGAATCCAGTTAAGCAGGGACTCTCTTGATTTTGCCTGTACTTCTGCCCTAAAACACCTAAATTGCACCTCTCATAGTCACATGCAAATTTTGCTCTAAGGGTTGGAACTGCTGGGCCCAAAGGGAATGGTCCTATAATGACTACCACTTCTGTTTTAATATGGAATGCACCCTTGGGGGCTCCTCATATTCCTCCATCTCCCACTTCCCCTACTTTTCCTCATCTGAGGAAGAGTCCACAGGTTCCACTCTTTAGTACTTGGACCCTAGGCAAACTGCAACCTCTAGCATGAGCATATCTGCACACTAAGTTTTCTAATTGATCATCAGCTTGGATCAGGTGATCAGAAAAATAATCTTTCATCTCTGCCTGTGCTAGGTGCAGATCGCTTTCTAGTTTTAATTCCTCCTCTAAGTGGTGCATAAAGGCTTTCACAATTTATTCTGCATCCATAGCCAACTGCAGGTCTCCTAGCAAGGGCCCTACTAGGCCACCACTATATGGTGTCTTCCCTTTTCTTATTTAAATGTAGCTGCTCAGCTACATGCTGTAGCACAGCCAATATACTCACCAATAACTTCAGGGAGTCCCCATATTCTCTTGGTGGTCCCCCCTCATCCAGGGGGCAGTAAATATATACACATTAACAGATATATATATTGACTTGTTTGTTGAAATAGTTATTAAATCTTAGTGTTCTTGGGGATTTTTCAGAATTTTCTATATAGGATCATGTCATCTGCTATCAGGGAAAATTTCACTACTTCCTTCCCAATTTGGATGCCTTTTTTTCTTTTCTTGCCAAATTAGTCTGGCTAGAAAAATTATTTCAATGTTGAATAATACTTGTGAAAGTGGCTATCCTTGTTTTGCCCTTGAATATGATGTTAGCTGTGAGATTTTCATATATGATCTTTACCATTTTGAGTTAATTTCCTAATATTCAAAGACTTTTCAGTGTTTTTACAGGAAGAGTTCTGGATTTATCCAAAATTTTTTCCAGAATCAATTGGATTATTATGTTTCAAATTTTATATTTTTAATGATTTTTTACTTCATTTTATTGAGGTGCATTACATTAATTCATTTTCTTATATTGAGCCACTATTGAATACTTGGAATAAATCTGGCTCGATCTTGGTGTATAATTCTTTTAACATGCTCCTCAATTTTATTTGTTAAAGTTTTGGGGCTATTCATTTAGAAATATTCATGTTATTGTAGTATCTTCGTCTTGCTTTTGTATTACTGTGATGCTACTCATTAGAATATGCTAGGAACTGATTTAAGTATGCCAATGGGCTCCCAATGCAAAGTACCAGAAATGGGTTGACTTTTATATGGGGCAATAACTTATAGTTCCAAGGTTGTTTAAGGTCCAAACTGAGGCATGATTAGAGATGGTTTCTCACCAAAGTCAGCTGCTGCATTTTGAAGGAAGATGGCCACCAATCTATGCCAAGATTTCAACTCAGCTGAGAGCAACAAGGCATACGGCTTGTCTCTTTCCAGACCTCATATACAGGACTTAGCTGGTTCACATTTTTTCTAAGTTCAGCTGTATGCTATCAGGCATACAGCAGGCCTCATCTCCTCTTGAGCTACTCCATGCACTTGGCATCTTTGTGGCTTCATGCTTATGTAATCCTCTAGGCCTATCTCATATGGCAGTATTAAATATGGCAGCTTCCTTCTCCTGTGTCTGACTGTCTCTCTCTGCATTTCTGTTTATATCAGAACTAGCAATTGGGAGGAGACAATCTTAGTCATAGTTCACTGACATAGTCCGAAGAGAAGCCCTTAAGTGATCTTATTAAGTAATCTAATCAAAGTGCCCACAACCAAATTTAATACTATCAAGTGGTATCCCACCCACAGGAATAGATTAGTTTAAAAATAAACTTTTTCCATTTTTGATTCATAAAATAATCTCAAAAAGCCACAGAAATGTTTTATCTTATTCAATTTTGTGGAGGAATATTGTTTTTGGAATGTTGGTGAAATTCACCAGTGTAACTCTCTGGACTTGTGATTATCTTTGTTGGGATATTTTGACTACTGATTTGATCTCTATCAGTAGAGACCTTCTCTTTCTTCTTGAGTCAGTGTAGGTAGTTGTAAAAGTCTGCCAAAGGGGTACTGATGAAAAGTACCAAAAAATCTTTTATCTTTTTAAAATGGTATTTATTGGTGTAAATGCTTCCAATCCCAAAGCTGTGGAAAGACCAACTCAAGGTTCCATGAGAGGTAGTTTCTCACAAAAGTCTGCTGCCACATGTTGAAGCATGATAGGGGACAATCTGTGGCTCTTGTCTCCTTCCTAGGATTTCTCTTGCTCTTAAGCCTCCATAGGGGTCATCTGTAAGCTATCAGGTGAAGGGATCATCTCTCTCCAGTCCCCTGGATCAAAAATGACGGAGCTCTCTCTCTTCCTGCATGTCTTCTTGAATGAACGTCTGTTTATATCAGCCCACCAAGACTGCGGGGACTCAACCTGAGTTACACCTTATTGATGTAGCCCATTCAGAAACACTGAATTGATTTTATCGAGTAAACTTAATCAGAGGCCTCTCAACTGAATCCAATATAATCAAAAGTGTGTAACACCCAGAAGAATGGATTATTTTACAAACATATTCTTTCTCTTTTTGGGATTAATAAAATTAATTAATTAATAATTATTAATAAAGGTATTAATTATTAATTAATAAAATAATAATTGGGTATATAGGAGTTTCTAGTATTCTGCGTGTGACTTTTCTGTGACATAAAACTTCTTTGAAAATCAGATGAAAATTCAGGAGACAATGGGGAGTGAGGGGGGTAGGTGCCAAAGTACAGACTGTACACCTGATAATGCAGTGATACATGGAAAAATGGGGGATGTCAGGGATGGGGGTTTCATGGGAGGAAGTTCACCTGAATACGCATGAGAGATATATAAAGTTGTTCAAATGATCAAGGGGTGGGTTATCACAGTGGGTAGGCAATCACTCAATAAATGAGGGAATACTGAATTCCCAGCCTGGAGAGTTCTGCCACATTCTCCAAGGGAGCAGAAACCATCCCATGAGTGCAAGGGCAGTGTCTGGCAAAGGAAGAGGGTCCATAGATGGGTTCTTGTTAATGATGACTGGTCTTACGAGTCTTTGCTCTTATAATTGAAACTTAGCCTACTGTTATGGGGAGCCTAAGGGTTGCCACCTGAGAGCCTCCTTGTTGCTCAAATGTGACCTCTCTCTAAGACAATATCAGCATATGAATGCATTACCTTCGCCCCAGCATGGGACATGACTCCCGGAGATAAGCCTCCCTGGCAATGAGGGATTAATACCAAGTGTCAACTGGCAATATGACTGGAAAACGACCGTGAATAAAAGGGGGAAAAGGTAAAGACAAATGACTTCATGTAGATAAGAGACTTCAAAGAGAGTTGGGAGGTCATACCAGAGGTAACACTTACACACACCTCAGTAGGATCTCACAGAACTCCAAAGTGGATATCATCCCACACAGAGGGGGTCTTGAGGGCTCAGGAGACACCCAGGTCCTATATAAGGGGGAATAGCTCCAGAGATTGATGCCTTATTAGTGGGCTCTACCTTGGAATCTGTGTTCCTGAGAGTGACAGAGTTGGACTTAAATAAGTACTCCCTGCACATGGTCCATCAGTCCTTTCTACTCAAACCTATATGTGATGTTGGAGTTTGTAGGTTTACTTCCAGAGACTGGAGCCTCTGGCCTGCCCATGTGCCAGCTGTGCCTGGAATCTCTGTGGAGCTTCAACTCCTACTCTACAGCTCAATGGACTCACCCTGGTGAGGAGACAATGTTGGACAACAGCCATCGCAGGGAATGGAGAGAGCCTGCAGCTGCAGGCAGGATAATCCCATCCACTGTATCCATGGGATATATGCCCCCTCTCACTTGGAGGTGGAGTGGTCATCACCATCCCAAACTCATCAGGATTGGGGGAAGAGCTATGGACTAGAGTGGACTTAATGGTATTTGGTTATAGACATAATGTGATTCAAGCAATGGAAGAAATTAGAACAGTGAGTTGGAGCCAGTGGCCCCTGGATGCTTTCGGGGCAGGGAAGGGAAAAGCAGTTGTTATACAGGTGATTTTTCAGGATTTGGGAATTATCCTGAGTGACATTACAATGGCATATATAAGACATTTTACATCAGTATATAACATGCATAACTGTGTGGGAGAGAGTGTGGTCTACAGTGTGAACTATAGTCCATGCTTAGTGGCAAAGCACCAGGATTTGTATATCCATTGCAAGTGATGTGCCACACTAAAGAAAGATGTTTATGTGTGATGTTGTGGGAAGTGTGGGAGGTGGGGAACATGGAAATCCCTGTAACTTTTGTGTAACATTTGTGTAATCTAAGCATTTTAAAATAGAATACATATATATATATATATTTAGCTATTAAAAAAAAAAGAAAAGAAAAGAAAATGAAATAGATCTACCTGTTGAAAATTTTTTCTATATTTTTAATGGAGCTTTAGATAAAAATGCTACATTGAAAAAATATGGAGTTCACTTATACCCCAACCTCTCCCCTCCCGCACTTTCCTACATTAATGACATTGTACAGTCCTGTTTTTTCTTAATTATTATTCTAGTGACATATATAAAATTTATTTCCTTTTTAAACCATTTTCAAATATATAATTTATTGCTGTTATTTATGTTTACAATGTTGTTTTGCCATCACCACCATCCAATATGGAAATGTTTCCAACACGACAAATAGGAATTTTGTAAAATTTAAGCATTAATTTCCCCATTCACTTCCCCCACACCAGCCCCTGGAAAACTATATTCATAATTTTGAGTGAAATATGTAAAGCAGAAATGGATTAATATTGTATGATCTCACAAGTGAAATAATTAGAATAAACAAATTCACAGTCTGAAAAAAATAAAATAAAATAATGTTTATATTATTGATATTTACAAAGTAACATCCTTTGACTTTATTGATGTTCTTGATTGTGTTTTATTCACTTTCATTCATCTCCACTATAATCTTTTTTTATGTTTTTAACAGCTTTCTTTGGGTTTTTTATGCTACTCTGTTTCTTGTACCTCAAACTGAGAGGTCGGATCTCCTCTTTTAAATATTTCCCCTTTATTGGTGTAAGAATTCAGTGCTATAAATTTTTCTCTCAAAACTGCTTTTGCTGCATCGCTAAGATGTTTTATGTCTTGTTTCTGTTCATTCACCTCAAGATATTTCCTATTGGCTTTGTTATTTCTTCTTTGACCCACTGATTGTTTAAAGAGTGTACCTTAGATAGGAGGAAGCAAGATGGCATTGGTTTAGGAGGACACTCGCTGACTCACTCTCTAAGGATGGCATATTGGGGACAGGGTCCTGTCCTGCCTGTGTTCTGGGTGCACGGAGTGAGAACCTTTGAGGACATCTATCTGGAGGGAGCTCGCCATTGCTAGGGAGAGATTCATGAGTTTTAACCCTCCCTTTCGTGATTAACACAGATGGCTGAGCCACACCCTAATGGAAAAAAAGCTGGTTTGAGCCACAACTCCTGCTAGAATCCCAGTGAGAGGGAGCAATCTCCAAGAGTGGGAGGGTTCTGGGGAAGGGCTGAGAAGGGTTTCCTTTCTGTGGATTAGGCTGCCTGGAACCCCTTGCAGTTTGGGGAACAAAATAGCTGGCTTGAAGCAGTGCCAGGCTGAGGGGAGTGGTGAATCTGCTGAGGAAGTTGATTTACCTTGCTGCCCTGGGATACGCCCCAACTCCCACTGGCAACCCGGTGAGAGGGAGCATTCTCTGAGAGTGGGAGGGTTGTGACAGAAGGTGGAGAGCGGTTTCATTTCTGTGGATTTGGCTGCCTGGATCCCCTTTGGGGAACAGATAAGTCAGCTTGAAGGAGGGCCAGGCTGAGGCAAGAGGCGAATCTACTGAGGAAGCCTGATATACCTAGCTGCCTTGTGACACTGATGGTTGGCTCCAGAGGGGGTGGAGTCAGCTGTTTTTATCGTTCTGCACTGATGAGCATCAGAGCTTCAGCTTCCCTGGGGAGGCCAGGTAGTGGGAAGTGCTTGATTAGTTACCACGAGCCTTGTTAGGGTCCCATCGGTGAAGGAGGGAGCTAGAAGAGGACTTCTTTTTGGTCCCTTATTAAAAAAAAAAAGAAAAAGACAGTCACTTTAAAAAATAAAAAAATGAATTTTTCTTTTTAATTAGTTTAAAAGCTAAAATCTGCCTTGAAACCTGCAGATAGAACCTTGCAGGACAATTTATTGATGAATACAAGCAGGCTGAGAGGTTCCACAAGGGCCCAAGAAGGAGCACTGTTCTTCTTAGCTTTGTTTGACTGCTTGCTTGTGTGGTTGTTTGGTTTTTCTTTGTTTATTTTCTGTCTTTTGCTTTTCTTTCCTCTTTCTTGCTCCCCGTTCCCTGTTTCTTTCTTTCTTTCTTTCTTTCTTTCTTTCTTTCTTTCTTTCTTTCTTTCTTTCTTTCTTCCTTCCTTCCTTCCTTCCTTTATTTCTTTCTTTTTTTCTTTCTTTCTTTCTTTCTTTCCTTTCTTTCTTTCTTTCTTTCTTTCTTTCTTTCTTTCTTTCTTTCTTTCTTTCTTTCTTTCTTTCTTTCTTTCTTTCTTTCTTTTCTTTTTATTAGGTGCTGCTAGCTTGTCTCCTCTTTGCAGTGCTTCTTCTTCAGTGATTTCCCATTCTCTGTCTATATTGATTTTACCCCCCAAGCTAGCTCTTTTCCTTCCTTCATCTTTCTGGTTTCTGCTTTCTGTTGCGGTTCTTACATAACACCTTTTTTATTACCCCACAACTTAAGGGTGTCACTTTCTATTCTATCTATTCTGTTTTGTTCTCTTTTTAATTAACATTAACTTTTTCCTTTCAGCCCTTTCTTTACTCTTTCTCTCCCTCCTCATCATTCTAGCCTTCTAAATCATTATATATATATATTTCTTAATTTGGTTTCCCAGTCCAATGTAGGTATTCCACTTTTTTTTCCCTATTACTCTACACTGCCTACATGAGTTAAATATTTGCTTCACTGAATATTATATCACCCCTCTTCTAACTTTAGTCAATATTACTCTTACCCTTTGTCCTTTCTCAATTCTTTGGATTCCTCTGGCCCTAATTTTTGCCTTAAAGGGAACATAGAAAGAAGCAAGGAAATAAAATCAGAAGAAAAAGTGTCAAAGAGAAAAGTTAAAACACACACAGAACCACCAGCTAAATAAAACTCTAGAGCAGATATACAGAAGCTAATCAACTGAATAAACCCATCAAGATAAAATGATGAGTAGAGGGCAGCAAAAAATTACAACCCACACTGAGAAACAGGAAGAAATGGACCAGTCCAATGAACAAACTAAAAACCAGCAAGAGATGCAGAACATCGAACAACTAATAAAAGCTTTCCAAACAAATATCATGGACCAACTTAATGAAGTGAAGGAAGAGATTAAGGATATTAAGAAGACACTGGGAGAACATATTGAAGAAATTGAAAACATTCATAAAAAGATAATGGATATGATGGTGATCAATGGCACAAGGCAAGAAATCAAAAACAGGCTGGATTCACACAACAGCAGATTTAAACAGGCAGAAGAAAGAATTAGTGATGTGGAAGGCAATATATTTGAAATCAAACAGATAGTAGAACAGGTAGATAAAAAGATAGAAAAAATCCAGCAGGGATTCAGGGATTTCACTGACAACGCAAAATGCACAAACATACTTATTAATGTGCATCCCAGAAGGAGAAGAGTAGGGAAAGGGAACAGAAGGAGTTTTGAAGGAAATAATGGCTGAAAATTTGCAACCCTATTGAGAGAGATGGATGTGCAGATCCATGAAGCACAGCACACCTTAAACAGTATAAATCCCAACAGGCCAAATCCAAGACATATACTTGCCAAAATGTCCAATGCTCAAGACAAAGAGAAAATACTCAAGGCAGCAAGAGACAAGAGAACCATCACATACAAAGGAAGCCCAATAAGATGAAATGCTGATTTCTCATCTGAAACCATGGAGACAATAAGACAGTGGTATGACAAATTCAAAGTATTAAAAGAAAAAAAAAACTTCCAGCCATGTATTTTCTATCCAGCAAAACTGGCATTCAAAAATGATGGAGAGTTCAAAATATTCACATATACACACAAATTAAGAGAGTATACCAATACAAAACATGCACTTCAAGAAATACTAAAGGAAGTTCTACAAGTTGAAAGGAAAAAGCAAGGGAGAGAGTGTTGGAAGAGAGTTTAAAAACAACTAAAAAGACAAAAAGAGAAACAAAACAACATACGACACACATTAACCCAAAGAAAATATGCCAGAAGTAAGAAATTCTTTGCGAGTAATAACACTGAATGTTAATGGATTAAATTCACCACTCAACAGCCACAGATTAGCAGAATGGATGAGGAAATATGATCCATCCATATGCTGTCTAAAAGAAACCCACATTTGACCCAGGGATTCAAGGAAGCTGAAAGTGAATGGCTAGAAAACAATATTACAAGAAAACAATAGCCAAAAAAGGGCAGGGGTAGCTATCAATATATCAGGCAAAATAGACTTTAAATGCAAAACTATTGTAAGAGACAAAGATGGGCACTACATATTAGTAAAAGGGATAATCTCTCAAGAAGAGAGAACAATCATAAACATTTATGCACCAAATCTGGGTGCCTCAAAATACATGAAGCAAACTCTGGAAAAACTAAATAGAGAAATAAATGCCTCTACAATTATAGTGGGAGACTTTAATACACCATTATCATCATTAGACAGAGAATCAATAAAGAAACAAAGACTCTGAACAATATTAAGAGGACCTGGACTTAATAGACATATACAGAACACAACACCCAAATACAGCCAATTTACATTCTTCTCGAGTGCACATGGATCATACTCCAAGATAGACCACATGCTATGCCACAGAACAACTCTTAATGAATTCAGAAAGATTGAGATTATACAAAGTAATTTTTCTGACCACAATGGAATGAAATTGGAAATCACTAATGGCCAGAAAACAGATTAGGAAAAAAGATATGGAAGTTACACAACACAGTCTTAGAAAAACAGTGGATCAAGGAGAAAATCTCAAAAGTAATCTGTAACTACCTTGAAACTAATGAAAATGGCAACACAACATATCAAAACTTATGTAATGCAGTGAAAGCTGTGCTGAGAAGGATGTTCATAGTCATAAACATACATATTAAAAAAGAAGAAAGAGCTAAAATTGAAGACCTAATTGCACACATGGAGGAATTGGAAAAACAACAACAAACTAAACCTAAACAAAATTGAAAGAAGGAAATATCAAAGATTAGAGCAGAACTAAATGAAATATAGAATAAGAAAGCACTAGAAAAAATAAACAAAACCAAAAGCTGGTTCTTCAAGAAGATCAATAAAATTGACAAACCCTTAGCCAGACTAACAAAGAAAAAGAGAGAACAGATGCAAATACACAAAATAAGGAAGGAGCAAAGGGATATCACTACTGATCCCACAGAAATAAAGAGTATCATAAGAGGATAATTTGAAAAATTATATGCCAACAAGAATGATAATTTAGAGGAACAGGACACATTTCTAGAGAATCACAAACAGCCTACATTGAGGAACAAATAAATTGATGAACTCAACAATCCAATTACAAGTAAAGAGATAGACTGTCATCAAAAACTCCCATCTAAGAAAAGCCCAGGACCAGATGGCTTCTCAGCTGAATTCTACCAAACATTCTGGAAAGAGCTATCCCAAATTCTGCTTAAGCTCTTCCAAAAAATAGAAGTAGAGGGAATATTGCCTAACACATTCTATGATGCCAATATTACCCTAATACCAAAATCAAACAAAGATACCATGAGAAAGGAAAATTACCGACCAATTTCTCTAATTAACCTAGATGTTGAAATCCTCAACAAAATACTTGCTAATCACATTCAACAGCATATCAAAAGGATTATACACTATGACCAAGTGTGTTTCATCCCAGGTATGCAAGGATGTTTCAATATAAGAAAATCAATCAATGTAATACACCACATAAACAGATTGAAAGAAAAAAATCACATGATCATCTCTATAGATGCAGAAAAAGAATTTGACAAAGTACAGAACTCTTTCCTGATAAAAACACTGCAAAATATAGGAATAGAAGGAAACTTTCTGAATATGATAAAGGGAATATATGAAAAACCCAAAGCTAACATCATCTTCAATGGTGAAATCCTAAAAGCCTTCCCTCTGAGATCGGGAACAATACAACGATGCCCACTATCACCAATCCTACTTAACATTGTCTTAGAAGTACTTGCTCAAGCACTGAGGTAAGAAAAAGATATAAAAGGCATCCAAATTGGAAAAGAAGAAGTATAAATTTGATTATTTGCACACGACATGATCCTATATGTAGAAAGCCCTGAGAAATCAACAACAAAACTCCTAGTACTTATAAAGTAGTTCAATAATATCACAGGCTATAAGATTAATTTTGAAAAATCAGTAGCATTTCTGTACACCAATAACGAGCAATCTGAGGAGGAAATCAAGAAAAAAATACTATTTACAATAGTAACTAAAAGATTCAAATACCTAGGAATAAATTTAACTAAAGATGTAAAGGACTTATATACAGAAAACTACACAACAGTGTTAAAGGAAATCAAAGATAACTTATATAAATGGAAGAATATTCCCTGTTCATGGATAGGAAGACTAAACATCATCAAGATGTCTATCCTACCCAAACTAATCTACAGATTTAATGCAGTCCCAATTAAAATCAACACTGTATTATTTAAGGAACTGGAAAAACTAACTACAAAATATATTTGGAAAGGTAAGAGGCCCCAAATTGCCAAATACATATTGAAAAACAGAAATGAAGTTGGAGGTATCACATTACCTGACTTCAAAACATTCTACAAAGCTACAGTGCTCAAAACTGCATGGTGTTGGCACAAGAACAGACATGCTGACCAATGGACCCGAATTGGGAGTTCTGATATAGATCCTTACATATACAGTCATATGATATTTGACAAGGCCACCAAGTCCAATTAGTTGGGGGAGAATGGCCTCTTTAACAAGTGGTGTTTGGAGAACAGGATTTCTATATCCAAAAGAATGAGAGAGGAATACCATCTCACACCTTATACAAAAATCAACTCAAAATGGATCCAAGATCTAAATATGAGAGCCAAAACCATAAAGACCTTGGAATATACTGAAGGGAAGCATCTACAGGACCTTGTAATAGGAAATGGTTTCATGAACTTCACACAAAAACATGAGCAGCAAGAGAAAACATAGATAAATGTGATCTCCTCAAAATTAAAAACTTCTGGACCTCAAAGGACATTATGAAGAAAATAAAAAGGCAGTCTACCCAATGGGAGAAAATATGTGGAACCATATATCTGATCGGAGCCTATTATCCTGCATATATAAAGAAATCCTACACCTTGAAAATGTAAAGACAAACAACCCATTTAAAAAATGGGCAAGTGACCTGAAAAGAAAGCTCTCCAAGGAAGAAATACAAATGGCTAAAAAGCACATTAAAAAATGCTCGACATCACTGGCTATTAGGGAAATGCAAATCAAAACACCAATGTGATACCATCTTACATCCATCAGAATGGCA